>CAJUYH010000963.1:0-54775 GCA_910591685.1 Galerucella tenella | reverse complement strand
TTTTGGATTTGGATACTGAGAGATAAGTTTCGTAATTATTTTGATTTTCATTGTTGGCCATTGAACACAATTTTTATTTTAAAACTGGCATTCCGGTGATTAAAAATATGTACAAAAAAATTATTAACTAAATTCTCGGGATTTTTATTTATTTATTGTAAATATTCATGTGAAATTATCGTGTCGTCTTATAAATTTTACATTGGAAAGAGATTTTTTCAATTGTTTATTTCTTCATTTTATTTTTGGCATTAAATCATTCAATTGTGATTTTAAATTGAAGCATTGAGTTATAAATCTTTGATTATGGCAATGATTTCATATCATTTTAATAAATGTTTATCTATTTAAATATGTTTTTCTGCATTTATCATTTATGGATTTGCATAAAAAGTTTATTGAAAAAAATTATTTGTTCACTTGTAAATTTAATTAATTGAAATTGAATTGATTGTGGAAGACGTTGCCATCACAACAGGATTTTTGTTATATTTTTCTATGCTGTTCTATTGCGAGTTTCTTTGTATCTTCGCGTATTTCTTTTTGTTTTTGTAGTGAAAATGTTATTTTTAATAAAATGACCAAAGTTATTGAATACAAAGTTCACTATTTATATTGACAATTCAACAAAAATATTATTTCAAATCCAGTTCAAATTGCAACATTAATCTTTCAATTAGACACAAGTGCAGTTTTGATCAGGATGACTTCTTATATCGGTTCATATGAGGGTGTCCAAACCTGTGAGAAATTCATTCGCTTCTGTATACTGCTCTCTGCATATTCAAACTCCAGACACAAAATAAATCTCTTTATATTCAAATATATTCCCATACTATTACTCTTATTTTTTTATGCATAAAAAAATCTTTCTCAACTATTAAAAAAATTGTCATTTTTCATGAAATATAAAAAATATTCAAATTTCTATACACCTAAATTAATTATTCATTATTCAAATGTAAACAAAAATCCGTGAATTATAAAATTGAAAAAAAAAAAGAAATAAATAAATAAATAATTACATTTTGAATTAATATTTATCGTTTTTTTTTTTTGTAAAATGTAATTGGAATTTTTTACTTCTCAAAACTGCTAACAACAATTATCGAAACTTCGAAGAATCCATATTTATTTATATATATTTATATACGTCCAATTTTCTTTTTATTACAGTCATCAACACAAAAAGTTTTATGATGAGAATTAGAAGTGTGAAGTATAGCGGCAATACATATAAACACACAGCATCCACATATCTATATATATAGTATGCGACAAATGTGTTGTGATATATTTGACATCGTTTGTCGACACGTGTGACCATAGTGTCTATGTGTGTGATTCATTCTGAGAAGACTACCATTAACTCAACATTGTTTTCATTCAATTGTTTTCCCCTGGGTACAATTTTGTTCATCGAATTTCGCCAGTGACTTTTAGATAGGTTTATACTAGCCAATATATATATAATATATATTTGAAGAAATACGGGTGTATATTCGACGCTTTAGTGTTGTATACCGATGGCTAAATACATAGATAACACGTGACATCATGCAAATTTAATATTGCAAAAACTTTACCAAAAAAATGTGCATAGACTCGTATTTCTTTTTTCATTTTCCACCCCTTGTTACTACAATACATTTTTCCACGGTATAAAATTTTGTTATTACTTTAAAAAAAATTCATTTTAACTTAGTTACTGTTGTGTTGAAAATATATATTCTATAATTTATCAGATCAATTGCAATGAGTGAATGGAGATATTTTCAAATACACTACGATTGAATTTAAATATTTAATTACATTTTATAACGGAAATTGTCATGAAAATGATGATTTTAATATTTAAATTCAATTTGTCGTTGTTAATTATCGATTGATTATATTTCTTGTCATTGTGTTTTGTGCAGGTTCAATTAATTTATTGCAAATAAATTGTTTATTTGGAATCTACGTATTTTGAAATGTAACAAGTTATGCGAATGGTAGTAAAAATTAATTTTACATTATAAAATTCGGCTTGGACTATACAGTGGAACGATCGTTTCGTTGGGCAAATATACAGGAAGATGGAAGCTATTGTGTTTATTCTTCTACATACATGTATACATATCTATAGATACATATATATATATATATATATATATATATACTAAGGCAAAGGATGTATAGAAATGCAGGAACATTAGGGTAGGAGAAGACCATGACTATACGGGTGTTGCACCTGGCACACGATTACAGCCAGCAGGTCGTTTTTCACTCAACTGACCTTCACTCATTTTTATTTTGAATTTACAATAGTGTGACATAAAAACACCTTTCATCGCGGCGTCTTCAAATACTTTTTGACTCTATATTGTAACTGCTCTGCCGTGGGAATATAAATAATAATAATAATAGTATATATATATATATATAGAAATATCCTAAAATATTTCAACTGATGATTGTGATTTATTATATTATTATGAAATTAAAATTTTTAATTGTAAATTAAAATTTTGTATATTAATGTTAATTGTGTGAATTTCATTTTTGTGGTTTTGCAGGTGATATGTGGCGGAATTTGCGTTGACGATTAGCACAGGAATATTGACACAAAGTGTGACAGAAAAATAAAGAGACGCGACGGACAGAGGGAGCAGCGGTAGTGGCGGTGGAACGGCAGGGGTAAATATGAACTTTTAATACAAAATTTAATACAAAATTATGTCTATTATAGTTGCAAATTAAAATTATTCATATTTATATACCTATATGAAATGTATATATGTTGCAGTGGAATAAAGAAATGTGAAATTTGATCAAATTCCTGGTTAACTGACTAAATTGTGGAAAATGTTGAAATAACAACGGTGTTGTGTTATTTCCCTAAGAAAAATAAATAATTTTATCAAATCCATCGACTGTTTTAACGAAAAAATGAATTAAACAAATGAATATTCGTACAGCTATATATTATGCCTGAAATCAACAATATGTTTTGGTAAAATCTAATCAACAATATTATTTATTAATTACACTCACTAAAAATATTTCAAATTTCACTGAAACAGTTCAAGAATTTAATCAAATCACTTATTTCTTTAGAGAAATAATCCTGCAGAATTGTTGTTTCAAAATCTTCTGTAATTTAGTTAATTAACTAGAGATTTTATCAAATTATATATTTCGTTACTTCACTGCGATATATATATATTTACAGTGTATTAGAATGGAACGGGATTCTCATTATCAATAGATAATTGAACGTTAATTTACAAGTGATAATTCAGTATTCACTTAATTATTCATGTTATATATTGTAATAAATTTAATGTTGAAGTGGGTACTGAAATGTATTCACTTAAAATTTTTATTGTATTATAATAATTGAGTGTCATAAATGGATGATGTAAATATTTCGTGTTAGCTTTGTATTATTTGTATGTAAGCCAAACTCTAGCGAATTACACGATGTTAAACAACACGGAAAATCGCTTTTATTTATTGAATAATATTTAATATTATTTCAAAAATTGTTGTAATATTCATTTTAATAATGCAATGCACAACAGCCATTACAAGTCTACACCATGGCCATTTTATTCCAAATATTTTTAACAGTTCTCAATATGAACGAAAAAAAAAAAAAAAAAGAAAAGAAGTGGAATGGAACAAAAAAGTGATTAATAAACATTAAATTTTTAGCATTTTTCCGATGTAAATGAGTATTAGGAATACAAATGTGAATACATAAATATCTTTTGGACACTAAAATTGTACGATATTATTGAGAAGAAAATTAATATAATACAATAAAAGTAATTTACAGTTGTTTATCAGAGGCAATAGTTCATAATAAACTTTGGATTTTTATTGGAGATCCCACACTAAACTCAGCTATTTATTCACGTAGAAAAGGTCAATTACTATTCAAATTAAATTTCTTTTTCGTAGTTTTTTCGTGATGAATGAATATATAAATATATTTTTCGAGTGGCCTAACAATAGTTTAATACTGCTCTTTGTATTTCACAATATTGATCAAGGACTTTGCAATACCGATGGTATTTTCAATCGGAAATCTGAAGAGATAAATAAATATGGCTATAATTATTTCATAGAGAAATTCGTAATAATAAAACAGTTGGATATATAATTGAAGATTTAAATAGAGGGCGGTTGATTGAATGCAAACTACCCTATATGTATGTATACATTTAATTTTGATTATAAAGGTACTATGGGAGCGGGGGCATGGAGGGCGGAGGAGGGCTACAGGCCACGGACCTCCAGCGGCGGCTCACGAATACATTTCAACGAACGAAGAGTCCCCGAAGGACCATTCAATCGTTAGATTGTCATGGCTACAACACTACCGTAGAAAAACTACCACATCACCTCGATGACGAGTGGTATGTCAATATAAATGCTATAAAAATCAAATAGAATACATTTAAAAATATATGAAATATTTCTATCCATTTAGAAACAGAGAGAAAGAAGTAATAAATTCTTTTACGATTCTACTCCTGAATGAAATAATTTTTTTTTTATATTCTTTCTATCTCTCGCATTCTCTCATTCTATATATATATATATATTTTTGCTGTACACCTGGACATTAGATCGATTTCACAAAAGCCATAAAAGAGTGGAGCGAAAAATAATACATCTGCAAAAAATAATAAAGAAATAGAAAAAAAATATTATTGGATGAGAAGAAGAAATTAAATTGTTGGTGTTAACTTTCATGTCCAGGTCAATTATTGTCGCGACACCGAGAACATCAGTAGCAGGTTTCGCATCCGGTCAACCCACCTGCATCGGTGGTGTTGGTATACGTGACAGACGACTGCAATCATTGGAGTGTGATAATAGCGTTGGGTGGTCTTGCGTTATTGAAGACAAATTGGAAGGCCCAGGATGTAGGCAAAGACACCACCATCATCATCATCACCGACGACGACAACGAGCAGCAACATCATCACCATCAGCATTATCATCATCATCATCGTCGGACGATCTCAAACTAACATTAAATAGTTTGAGTGACGATTGTACTGTCAATAATGATAAGAAGGAAAATTATTGTACAGAGGATTGTGACGAGGAAAACGAAGAGACGTTTAAGGAAATGGCGGAGAGAAGACGACGATGGCTGTGGGGGTGCAGAGGCTTCCGACAAATCACGGAAATGGCTGTTGGAACATTGCTGCTTGGTGTTGTTCTACTTGTTACACCAGGTATACATCAATTAATTTAATTAATTACTTTTATACTGTCTACGAATTTAATTTTATTGTAAATACTTCCACGTTTTCTTTTATTTGTTAATTCATTGATTTAAAACATTTATTTTATCCGTAATCCAATATATTCAAAAGCACTCTTTTATTGTGGACGAATAGTTTGAGGAGGTTGTGTTGATATTTCGAAACATAAGGAGATACTTGACGTGTAATCACTATATTTTCACTTTTTGCCACAATTTTGTATTCTTACAGTTTGGGTAGCGGTCTAGATATGCACCATTATAAGACTTGATAGGTTATCGTTACCATACGAATTTTTAATTTGGAAAATTTTGAAACATGCACATTATTTTATTTGAAAAAGATGGTGTGGAATGTGGGCACTCTCCGTCAAAAAATAAAATGAACATTATAAAAAAATAAGGAATTTTTTTTCTCTTTCTCATTGTCGACGGCAAGTTCCATTTCTCTCGCATTCCATCTCTTCATTATATTTTTGTAATTTTTTGACTATGAAAAAATATTGAAAATATAGGTCATGGACCTAATATGGGTCTAGGCCCATATTCCAAATATCACATGTCTTACTTTAAGACATAAATAAAATGTTTGTAATTGAAAAAACCGACAATACACTTTTTGAATTTGTTTGTAAAATAAAAATCTCTTAGCTACCCGACTTTCAGGCAACAGTCGGTTGCCAGTATTGAACAAGAGTTGAGAGTACCTCAGTCACGGGCGGGCAGTACTAGTTGTCGCTGTAGCTGTGGGGCCCATTTTCGTCCCAGTTCTTTTATGCATCGAATAGCAATTGGCAATAGTGAATTTTCACGTCTCAATGTTACTGAATTATTTTGTTAAATTCACCTATAGTCACTATTTTTTTTTTTTTTGTGCCAATTATAATAACTTGAAAGTGCTGTGGACAACTCAAGTGCACATTTTTGTATTACGTCTCTTCTCAACACTTTTTTCCATGAAATAATAATTATTCAATTTAATAGCATTATTTTATTTCTTCAAGTAAAATATGATGATAAAAAACACAGAGTCTCTGTACCTCCATTCAACTATATTTCAATTTAACTATAAATACCTCAACAATACTGTAGAGAAGAATACGAAAATGTTCGCGTAAAAATTCAAGTTTCTACTAAAAATTTAATTATTGCCTCATTACTAAAAAATAGTGAAACAACTTCCTTAAGTCTGCAAGTATATACGTGTATATGTGTATGTGTGTTTGTGATTCATAAACTGTTTCTACATATATATATATATATATCTGTCGTCTGCTAATTTTACGCTTCGACGCTGCGTGAGAATTCCGTTGAGCTTCGCCGCCGGCGCTTCTTCTTTATCTCTATATATTCTCATATTGCTTTCAGTACTTCTCTCACCTCCCACTTTTCACTTTCGTCTATTCTATTCTGTATATCCTCCCTCAGTTTTCCCGCGCGTTTAACTCATAGACATATACTGTATATGTATACCAGGTATATATGTACGTACTTGCTGGGAGAAAAAGTCAAGGCGACGTTCAGCAGTCGCATCCTTTCTTTCTCACAATTCCTATATATATCTCTATATGCAAATGAAAACTTTAACCATCAATTCTTCTGTTTACCTGGGCGTGCAACTTCCCGTCTTCAATTATTATTCTTTTTTCCATCTGATATAATCCTTTTCTTTTCATTATTCAGCTTTTCATCACGTAGTGATGCGAAAAGTATTGAAATCGTTTGATATTTGCGTAAAGTTTATATTGAGATGGATCTTTACGATACTTCTCTCTTTCTCTGTTTCTGTCTCTCTTCGTTTCTTTTTTTTTTCGCATATGATTGTGAACCCATGATGAAGTGATGAAGAAATATATTGATTATTTGTTTTTTTTTTAACATGACGAAATTTATAGTTGTTGATAGGTTCGTACGTTTTTTAAGTTGATTGAAAATAATTTCGAAATGATTTCCACAGTAATTTTAAATTGACTTGTGAATTATGATGTTAAAATGGCGAACCATTGTTATTTGAGTGTTGCAATTTATAACTGATAAAATTGAATAGAATCGGATGATAAAATTAAATGTTTAATATGAATATTATTTTTATTTTTATGTTACGACAATTCGCTGAATCACGAATGGATGTTGCTGATTCGCCATTTTAAAATGATTAAAAAAATTGCATACGCCGACATCCTCAATTGCAATTAAATTGAAACGATTTTATGAATTTAATGTAATAATTGTTATGTAGGTATTACAATGAATCTGCAACTTAATACTTTCTCAATTTGTACAATTCGAAAATTCACTAATGTTGTAAAAAGCTCAGGATGAATATGCAATTTTCCAACATGTTTATTTCACTGTTAATTATAAATTATTTATTTATATTTCGATTTGCTGAACAGTTTGTAATGTGCTATTTATGTTTACCCCATGATTTCGACGACGTTAATTACGAAAGTGGAGTAACATGTAAATTTTCATCATGGACAAAAATATGCCACCAACTTTTATATTAGCTCATGTAAATATAGGGCTATAGCATATGGTATTATAAGTAAAAGTTTCACGAGTTTTAGCAAAAGTTATAACACGAGTGTCCTGTATTTTTTGCATGGATGCCCATACAAAATCAAAAGCCTTATATAACTTTTTCTCTATTATTCACATTCAAAATTTATGGCTTTTTTATATATGAACATAATAAGCTTTATTGTCATTCCCTGAATAGACACATATCATCGATTATTTTTTTTTTCACACTAAGTCATATTGTAAAAACGAAAAAGGAAAATTGCACACAGTTGCTCTGAAACTTGTTTGTCTGTCTCTATGTGCTCAATATAAATCGCAAAATATTGCACGAATGGTGACACAAAATTAAATTAAACTTTAATGCAGACTATAAATTATTGCATGACATTTAAATCCAACTTGCAGTGTAATTAATTCTAACACTTACATCATTTTTAAATGACTCATACATTTTAACAATATGTTAAAAGGTAACAATCACATTTATTCTCTATCATAATAAAACGATAAAAATGGAAACTAGCAGTGACATTTCAAGAGTAAAAACGAGACAACACTATAAATGCTCAAGAGATGCTGATAAATAAATGAATACATGCTTCAATTATAAAATAATTTAATGCAACTAACTTGGTTTTTTTTTTTTTTTTTTTTTTCATATTCAGTCATTTTTATTCATTCTTCTTTATATAGTTTCTATATTGCTTATATTTTATTTTGTTTTGTGTCGCAGGACTTTGCAATCAAGATGCAGTGCACATAACGGCCATTTTGGGAGAGAGCGTAGTGTTCAACTGTCACGTTGAGTTCCCCGGTGAGCATCCAGTGCCCTACGTTCTCCAATGGGAGAAGAAGGTAGGCGACACGGTACGATATCGGACGATCAACCTCTCTGCTCTCTATCCGTGAGTTAAATACCGGGGTTTCGCTCCGGGTGTGCACGCGCACCTGGTACTATCGTCAAAGAAAGAAAAAAAAAATAATAAAAATTAATATACCACATTTACTGCAACTTATTTATTTATTTATTTTTCTTTATTTGTTTATTAACAAATGACATTCGCGATTGGTACCAGGAACGAGTGCTGAGCGTAACCCCACAAGAAAAACGTAACGACAATGGAACCATATACAAAAATTATTTGTCGTGAAAATTGGATAAATGAAAGTTTTTCATTTTTATTCCATCTTCTTTTTTCTCTTTTTTTTTTGTTCTAATATTCATTGGTGCGTTGTCGTTGGAAATGTGCGTTTTAGCCTTTATTAGAGAGCCTGAAAGAAAATTTATTAAACACTGATGGCAAACGCGACGTCGCCGTATATTTGTTCTTCTTATTTATTTCTATTATTTTGATTCAGTAGTAAAAATTTTATGGAAGTATAAAACAACGATATGAACTTTTGTTTTTTATTACTTTTATTTTGTAATTCTTGTATTTATTTTTGGCCGATTGGTTTCGCTGTTTGGAATAAAGAGGGCAGAGCGCGTTTTTATATATATATATTTATATATGTATTTATATTTACATATATAAAATTCAAATCATTTAACATTAATTACCCCTTTCCATTCATGTCATTTCATTATTAGCGCGATGAAGAAAAACGAAATATCAGTGACAATGCCTCTGTCTCTTTAAATTCTTGTATGCCTTGTTGCATGATTGGAATTCACATTCAATAGAATGCAAATAAACGTAAAAACATGCAAAAAACCATTTTTAAATTAAAATTTGTAAATTATAAAAACATAATTTATCAATATATCGACAATTGCATAACATAGATGGAGAAAAAAAATTATATAGACCATGGTAGTTGAAGAAAAAAAAAAAAAAAACGCAACCGCAGTAAACACAAAAATAAAATAATTTTTTATTATTTTCTTTTTTGTTATTATTGAATTTCGTTTTATTAGTGAGATGAAAGTAATGTATTGCAACTTGCCAATATCTCGTCATATTTCGAATAAAGTGAAAGAATTTAATTCATTTTCCCGAGTATATTCACATTAAATACTAAAAATAAATGGGAAAATTGGCGATGCGAATATTCATATCACTCCTGTTTTGTAGCATTCACCCATAAAACGTTTTACTTTGATATTGATTGCAATTAGTGGATTTAATGTACTATAAAATTGCATTAAAACTTATCAATGTCACTTAATTCCATCGCGCCGAATAAATTATATTGTGGCAAAAATAAGTAAATAAATTCAACTGACGCGTAAAATAATTATTTTATTTTATTTTTCCGCCGTCTGTCGATAACATAAAATTTTTCTCTTGACATCACCCTCTCCCCCTCTCCGTCTCTCTTTTATCAGTCTCTCTCTTCCGCAATCAATTTCCACAATCTCAATATCTGGTCTCAACATTTCAATGTAACTCAAAAACACCAGTAGCTACATCACCTCATTAAAAATAAAAATAGCGAAGAAGAAAAAAAAATTTAATCAATTTTTGATCATCCGACAAACGTTGCTCTTCCAATCTCATGCAACTTTCATGGAACCACTTTCAGTTGTCCTTGTGCATACCGTAAAAGAGTGAAGTGAGACTGAGACAGAGAGTGTGTCTGTGTGTGTGTGTGTATACGAGCAGAAGAGTAAAAAAACGAGCACATAGAGAGCAAAAGCAAGAATGAAAAAAAAAAAAAAAAAAATCAGAGATGAAAATGAAAAAAATAATAATAATAATAATAACAGAGCGAAATAACGCTGAAGAAGTATGAAATGCAGTGAACTATATATCTATATGTTGGGTCAGAGGTTAAAAGTACACGTTAGTGGTAGTAGTGGCCTTGTGCACATTCGCATCGTCTATCCCCATGTATATATACACATGTTTGTGTGTGTCTGTGTGTATACGAAATAGCCAGTTGCAATGGCCAACGGGCAAACACGGGAATGCATTTTATTTGCGCTCCGGTGGCTTTTGGTGGTTTAGGTCGAGCGCTCGCGAATGAAAGAGAGAAAAGGCAGTCCGCATAAAATTCCAACGATGTTCACCAACCCGGATCAGACGTTTCTCTCCTTTGCTCTCTCTCTCTATCACTTTTGTCATCTCTCATATTTTATAATTAATTTGTAGCAATATGTCATACATAAAAAATGAAAGAAAAAAAAACATAGCATTATACCGCATCCAGAGCTTGTTGAATTGAAAAACTCAACGGCAGAATGGAAACGTCAATTTTTTAGAGTATACACAACATAAGTAACGAGATGGTGAAAGGGGTAGCAAATAAAAGAGAAAAAGAAAGACAGAAACAAGCAATTTTTTTTTATATCTCTCTTGTGTACGTGTTTGCATTTAGTATCGCGTCTATTGTATTATATTGTTACGTATTTTATTATTAGTTTTAAATGGTGGAGTGACGTTAAATTGTATTATTCAGTAATACATAAAAAATTGGGTGTTATTGTTTTTGGTAAGCGGAAAAAATAAAATAAAATGCCATAGAATGGAGAGATGTGACAGACTTTTCATTGATCAATTGAAAATTTTGGGTTGGAAAATTAGTTTAAGTGTGTTTGGGAAGTTAATCGGAATCAATATCATGTTTTTGTAATGAATAAATATTCGACGTTGTTTTAAGACTTATGATCATCATAAAATTTAGTTGACAGCCGAAGATAGGGTGGGTCATCTCTCAGTCATACGTGAATAGATGCAGTAACACGTTTAAATGTCATGTGTATATAATATATTAGCAGTAGGATTTAATTATTCAAAGGCTTTGGATGGACATCAAAGTTGTTTCTATCAAAAATTCCGATTGACAAATTATTTTTCCCAATTATTTTTTGGTCATGTTTAACATAAAGATCATTACATCTATATAAAGTTCTTTTTTTTTCTATTAATTGTATACGTAGAATTATTAAAATAAATTTACGATTTAATGTTCATTGTCAACAGAAGAAACTCACATTCATAACATTAATTTCAACAATTGTAAATATTCAATTGATTGAATGTACCTTCAGAAAGAAAAAAAGAAACTTGTTGACTAATTATCGTTAGATTAATGGCGAAAAATTATTTTCCCAAGTGAAATTTGCATTGAAAATTTAATATGTCGATGAAAGTGAGTTAGAATGAATAAATCTGCTCGCTCAATACTGTGAATATCAATTTCATGTAGTAGTATTTAAACATGGGACTGATGTACACATCAAAACATAATAATAAACTGTCCACGTACGTACATATCTCGCAGTGAAATAATAAAATTTGTAATTTAACTGAATCTCCAGTTAACTCACTAAAAAATATACGAGAAAAATGTTGAAACAATAATTTTGTGAGGTTATGTTCGTAAAAAAAGTAAGTGATTTGATCAAATTCTTGAAGTGTTTCAGTGAAATATGAAATAATATTTTTTAGATATTGAAAGTATTTATTTAATAAACCATATTAATTCTATACAAAGTAATACCACAATAATAATTGAACCCCCAGTTATTTATTCGAAACTAATTAATGAAAAAAATAGCCTGATGTTTTTGGAAACAAAAATAATATTTTCAGTGAAATTTGAAACATTTTTAGTGAGTGTAATCAATAACTAATAGTGTTGATTCATTTTTATCAAAACACATTGTGGATTTGAGGCATAATATAGAGATGTGGGAGTATTCATATGTTTATTTCATCTTTCAACTAAAAACAATTCAGGGGTTTCATCAAAATCGCATATTTTTTTAGAGAAGTAATCCTATACATTTCGTATTTCAACATCCTTCCGTAATTTAGTAAATTAACCAGGGATTTAATTAAATTGCATATTTTATCATATCACAGCGACATACATACACGAAAAGAGAAGAAAAAAATAATAATAATACAAAAGAAAAAAAGAAAAAAAAAAAAAAGACATTTAGAGATGTTGGGGTGACTCTAGCCGGTGGAAAATATCGATTGGCAGTTAACCAGTTAACCTGTGCATAGTTGGCTTAAAAATAGGACGGCGAGCACCTCTCGCGGCCTCGTATATAAGCTCAGGTCGTATGGTTTTAGTTTGGTTGCGGTGACTCGATGACGTAGATGGCGTCGTTGGTGATGGTGGTAATATATATATACATATATATCTCCGTTATAATGTTAGCAATGGGGCAAAGAGCGAAAAAGCAAAGAATTCAGCACCACCAGTATAGAAACGAAAGCAAACGAATATATATATATCTATATACATATATAAATAAATAAAAGTGTTACGTGCCTAACCTCTAGGAGGAGTATCTTGAAGCATGAGCATATAACCAAGAGGTCGCATGTGCATAATGTAAAGCTCCTATTGGAGAGTTGGATCCATGCAAAACTCTGCACTCGACTGTGTCAGGGTTGCTGGTCCCCTCAATAAATGAATGCCGTATATAATCGTTGTATATATGTATATATGTGGGATATACATTCTGCTGCTAACCAATATAAGAGGAAGGAGGAATTGAGAGAGGAAAAAAAAAGACTAGAAGCACTCGACCTCGTTGACAAACTTATTTCTGGCGGTATATATATACTCGCATGTGTAGTACTGTTCGTTAATTTCATTCAATCATCTGAATTAACTGTGTATGCCATTTTTGAATAATTATATGAGTGAAATTATTAATTATTTATTTGTCATTTTGTTACTTTTCATCACTCAGTGATAAGAAAGTATTGGTTTCGTCCGATTTGAAAACGCCAAAATAACCCATGATTACATTGATTGCATTTTTCAACAATAATAATTGGAATAACGGATAAAAAAACTTAATATTAATGTTCAATGAATTGCCTCCTTGAATAATATAAAAAAAATTTCATGTTTTTGAAGGTCACGTACATGAAAACGTGTTTTTTAGCGGGCATATGGACGAATATTTTATTTATATAGTGAGAGTATCTTGAAAACTGCTGGACCAAACAAATAAAAAATTTATAGAGAGTTAATTGTTATCGAGCTAACAATAAATTGTTATGTTAAATTTTGTTTCGACTTTCCGTTCGCACGTAAAATAACAATTATATGCGTTTTCGAACGAAATACCTATATTTTATAGAATTTATGTGACGAAAAACATAGAAGCCACGTGATCTCAGGAGTGGCTGGTCCAAAAGGTTTGAAAATTTGTACATAGCATAACAATGTTCGGGGGATCATAAGTTGCTATGGCTCATTTCGATCGGACGTTTATGTCTATTGTGGGAAAATTACATATAAAAGTAGATACATTGCATTCTGATGACACGTAACGCGTCAACGATGTCAGCAAACCTTGCTAGAGTTTTGTACTTCCGAGAATCTCTTTTCATCGATGAATATACCAGACCAGGCACATGGCCGTTTAATCAATCCAATAATTTAATTGAAACACTCGTTTATTTGCATCGAAAATTTTCATAAATTAACAAATTCATATTATGGTATTATTATTGAAATGATTTATACGATCAAACAACAATAGTGATGAAAAATACCGGGCAAGTCTACTTTCCAAATGCTTTTTTTTTTAGGATTTGTGATGAATGTTATTGATTTGTTTGATTGATCGAATCCAGGGATTTTTCAGTTAGTTTTTAATTTTTAATTTTGGATTTCAATGGGGCAATTGAAAGGAATAATTGACCGAGTATGATTTATTTGCTTTGTCTATATATCGATTGTGAGACAGAACAAAAGTATTTATTTGTTATATGCAATTTTTATTATATATCTTAACGTTCAGTTTTTATTATTATTCTATTCTTTTTTATTTTCCAGTTTTCAGGGTTTTTAAAGATCAAGTATAAACGATATCTACGTTTTATCGATTTGACGTGAACATCGCGTGTACATGCAATCAGAATTGCTATTATTTCCTTTTTCTTTTTTTCTTTTTTTTTTCCATTTATTACATTCACCGTCACGAGCTTGAAAATAAATGGAAACAGAATAAGAAAAATTGAAGTAATCCGATTGATATTTTGAGACTTATTGTCTTAATGACATTTAGTGGAATAGGATTGTCGAGAATATTTTCCAGGCGATGAAAGATATAATTCCTTATTCTTCGTCTTCCTCTTTGTTTCTTCTTTTTTCTTCTATTTACATTTTTTTATTTGAGGTGGAACATCTGTTACGAGATAAAAGTTGACAGAGACAGAGTTAGAAAAATTATTTATTATACGAGTGGCGTTTGACGTCAAGCCCATTTACTTGTCGTTAAGGGATAAATTATAAAAGAGAAAGAGAAATAGGAAATAAAAAAATTTATGCAACGAGAAATTGCATGCTCGACAGAGCTCCAACCGTCATTTGACCCCGATGTCGACGCTTATTCTACCACCCCTTTTTGCACCTACTTCTATTGCGATAAGAGAGTGTATAATAATAATTACAATAATTTAAAAGAGGTTATTGAAGGGGAACATACACAGTGTAAGGTATACAAAATCGATTTTTCATTTTCTTTTTTCTTTCTTTTTCGTTTGGTTTTGTTTTTTTTTTAATTCTTTCGTTACAGTTTCCGAATAATTATACAAAAATACACTTTGATATTCGTAAATATTGCTGGGAGAAATTGAATATTTGGATAAAATCCCGTCAGGCAATTTCAACATAACGTAAGAGGTTTGAATGCGTTTATTTGAAAACGTTTTGAAAATGTTTCCCATACAATCTTACAATTCAAAGCAAAATATCCATTTTTCTTCGTAATATTAAACATAATTGATAATATATTTTTTTTTTACACTTCATCGCATAGTTTTATATAAGTAAACAAATGAATATCCGACACATTGAACTCACTTATGAATCGATTAACGTGACGAAAAGTACCGGGCAAGTCTACAATTTGTCCAAATTATTTTCAAACAAATAAATTAGTTAACAATCTATCATTATAAAAATAGTGAATGCTGAGCTGATTCATTCTGTCCCCAGTCTCTACCAAATGTCCCACAGAATACAAACTCAAAAAAAAAAAAAAAAGAGCCAAAATCGCAATTTCATTTATTCAATAAATGTATTAACGGAAATTTAAAGATGAAATATTTTTCGCAACTTTCCTTTCACATCATCCTACATAAAAAACAAAACAAAAATAAAAATAGAAGGAAATTAAATAATACAAAAAGTATTGCAACTTCCATTTCACTACATGATAATAATGAAAATGAAAATGAACTGTAGAAAATTAATCCAACCAAAACTTAACACCCAATTTCCTTTTTTCATTCATATCAACAATTTCCATCTTTTCACAACTATGATTGCGTGTGTTATACGTATACATAGGATGCAATGGCGCATAATCTCGTGGTCGCCACTGTAATTTCCGCTATATTGATGGAATATAGTGCAATGGGCACACGATATAACTGGAGGAAGAGAGGGTGAGCAAGCAAGAGAGAAACAGTGTATAGCAATATCCATATCGAGCGCAGAAAGCGCCACAACCGATTAATATTGAATTCGATCGTTGCAAGTAGGCCATACTACAAATAGAATTTATGTCAAATATCACAGTAACAATATGTGTGTATACATATTTGCACATTCATAAACACATATCTAATAGATATGAGAGACATTGGTGATTTGATGATTCTGATAAAACCACTTCGACATTTTGTAGAAGCATGAGTTTACATTATTATTTTAATCTATGTCATCATTGAAAAAAAAAAAAAATAAAAAAATAATAAATAAATAAATAAAATGTCATATTTTTATCTACGATATATTATTTATTGCTCGTGTGCATGCAAATTACATATTGCAATGCACTAGTATGCAACAATTGTATATAACTGTTTGCTAGTCTACAAACAACAGAAATAAATAAATGAATAACATAAATTGATGTATAACTAAAAAAAAAAAAAAATAAGAAATAAATAATAATAATAAAAAAAATGAAAACGAAAAAAGGACAATGATCAAAAGATAAATAAAAATAAATAAATAGTCAGAGAGCATGTAAAAAATAACAGAGAAAAAAAAAACGAATTGCTGTATCGATTAAATTTATTCCAATGCATTTTATATATACCAAATTGTAAACATTATATATTAGACATTGCGAGGCTTTCGTTTTGGATAGATTGTGATTTCCGGTGAAGTGCCGCGCGCGTGGTCCTCATCGGATGTCACACCCTTGTCATGCAACGCTGCATCGCATTTGCTCATTATTCTTACTGACAATGATGGGCTGGTGCAAGCCGGCTTTTGACCAATAACACACATACATATATATATATATATATATATATATATATATATACCAATTGAGGTTACCATTTATATATGTAGTAAATAGTAGAATATATATACGAACGTATAACTAAAACTTTGATGAGCTTGGTTGAGTACATGATCGGCTTGCACCAGCTTGACCAACATGTCATGATTTGTGAATCCCCTCGTTTATGATGTGTGTTGGTGTGTTTGGTGTAAGGGGCAGGAGACACCAATATACATTTGGTACGAGTCGTATCCAACTCACAGTGCTGAAGGTTATGAAGGACGTGTGTCAAGGGTCAGTCCTAATTCACCGTACGGTATTGCCAGCCTCAATCTTACAAATATACAGGAGAGTGATCAAGGATGGTACGAGTGTAAAGTCGTCTTCCTCAATAGATCGCCCAATAGTCCAAAGAATGGTACATGGTTTCATCTGGATGTTCATGGTGCGTTTTATTAAATAGAATATTTGTAATTAATATTTGGGATGTGATGTATGAAAAGAGATTTTATGGACGGACGTGATGGTATTTTGGGGATTGAAATACAAAGGAGGTGTAGTTGGTGTAATTTAATACGACACTTTGATTCTAGATTAAAATTAAAGAATTAATGTTTATTGTTGAGGTAGTGTTGTATTCAATCGTTGATAGTTATTCATAACATGTACGCAGTGATGTTTTGTTTTTTAGTCTTATAAATATTTTTCAAATGTTGTGATATGTTTGTTTATAATTATTTTATAATTTCTTATATGTGCATTGAATAATATTTGGTAGTAGTGCATTTTTACGTTTCAATATTGGTGAATTGTTTTAGTGAATTTCACCTTTGATCATTAATTTTTTCATTATTTTCAATTATTTGAACTAATCAATTATAAATTGAAAGCCGCTGTAGACAATTGAAATGTTATGTTTGTATTACGTTTCTTTTCAACACCTTTTTTAATGAAGTAATAATTATTCAATTTGATTGCATTATTTTATTGCGTCAAGTCAAATATGATGATGAAAAACATGCAGTGTCTATATCTCCATTAAACCACGTTTGAAATCCAATTATAAATACCTCGTACTGCAGAAAAAAATATTGAAATTTTCGCGAATAAAATTCAATTATTTTCACATTATTACAAAATTTCCATGCAAACTTGTACATGAGAACTTAACAATAATACATTTCGAAATATCTTCGCGCAGATTGCAGTATTCTCATTTGTCTGAAATAAATATATTCATTTAGAAATGAATTGGAATTTTTTGGTTTTCAAATGTTTCCTGATTTTAGCACCACCACGTTTTACAATGACACCTGAAGAAATGATTTATGTCAACTTGGGCGATGCTATTATATTAAATTGTCAAGCGGAGGGTACACCAACGCCGGAAATAGTTTGGTATAAGGATGCCAATCCAGTTACGACCTCCAATACCATTGGAATCTTCAATGAGGGCACGGAACTACGAATTGCGTCAATTAAGAATGATGACATTGGGGATTATACATGTATTGCAAGAAATGGAGAAGGTCAAATCAATCATTCAGCACGTGTCGTTATTGCTGGTAAATATATTTATTTATTATATATATATTTCTCTATATTTTCTTTCTTATTAATTTTTTTCTCTCTGTTTACTTTCAATTAAATTGTGACAAGAAAAAGTAATCGTTAATTTCGACTTGAAATTTATACGACTTCAATTGCATCCGTAGATTAGTCACAAATCCATTTAGTCATCGAGAAACATTTTAATTTTCCAATTGTTTAAAAAAGTAAAGAAATTAAAAATAAATGGCTGCGAATAGTAAATGTTCAAGTCAATACCGAGCGAATGGTTCAATTGCTATATCCCATTCGCAGCTGTCACCCGTTTTTCAGCGGATAAAACAAAAAAAGAATATTAAACTCGTTTACAACTCAGCAAATATTTATTTCTTTACGACAACTCTCGTTTTATTTTTTATTTTTGTCTTGTCATTCGTTTTTATTTCCATTTTCTTCATACATATTCAAATCTATTTGTAATTACACACTCAATTTATAGTGTATACATTCTCGGAAGATATTAACGAAATATCTATTACCCCAGTGCACTCGTAAACCTTTATTGTTCAATACATTTTCGCACAGATCGATACATCACATGTACGAAAAAGAAGATAGATAATAGAGAAAGTGTAAATGTTACAACTCTAAAATTCAAGCTAACTGAAGACGTAACGCTATTCCTATTTCCAGTTCTCATTTCATCCATATATAAAATGCGTTTTTTTTTCTCCTTTTTTTCACACATAAAAAAAATATAAATAGATCACAAAACTCTTTTTTTTCATCACGAATATCGACACATCGCGATGGAGTATATAAAGAAATAATTATATGATAGCAGTATAAAAACATGAAATTATAATGTGTAAATAATGAACCCTTGCAATGGAAAGAAATAAAAAAAACAATACAAAAATTACGTAATATGATTACAGGAGGAGCAATCATCATTATACCACCGACAAATCAGACAAAACCGGAGGGTGAAAAAGTTCAATTTTCATGTGAAGCCAAGGCACAACCCGGTAATGTAACTGTTCGTTGGTTTCGTGAGGGCGCACCGGTAACTGAAGTATCGCAATTGGATACACGAGTGTCTATTAAAAAAGATGGTAGTCTAGTCATCAATCCAGTGAGCGCTGATGATTCTGGTGTTTATTTATGTGAAGTTACTAATGGTATTGGCGAACCACAAAGCGCTACAGCCTATCTCAATGTTGAATGTAAGTACTTTTTAACTGGCAATTATTATATTTAATAATGATAAAGAATGAATTTTTTTAACACATATACTTTAAGAAAAAACCGGAATATGAGGCAATAAATTTACAGTTAAAATCAATTTTCTGCTTCGAAAGCAATTAATATTACGTCAATCACAAAATATTATTTTGTAAAAAAAATTTAAAACTAAAAATTACAACGTGATTTGGACATTTAAAGAAGGATTGACAACTTCAATTCATTTATGAAATTATCCATACGTTCGAAATAAAAATTATTATTTTTTTTTTATAGATTTTATTTAATTTATTTATTTGTAATATTTTTTTTATGTTTCCTTTTGATTTTAGATCCGGCAAAAGTAACGTTTACGCCTACAATACAATACCTGCCATTTCGATTGGCTGGTGTCGTCCAATGTTACATAAAAGCCAATCCGCCATTACAATATGTCACATGGACAAAAGACAAACGTTTACTTGAGCCTTATCAAACTAAAGATATTGTTATAATGAATAATGGCTCATTATTATTTACTAGAGTCAATGAAAATCATGAGGGTAAATATACGTGCACGCCTTATAATGCTCATGGTACACAAGGTGGCTCTGGACCAATGGAAGTTCTTGTACGTAATCCGCCGGTATTTACATTGGAACCTGAACCAATGTATCAAAGAAAAGTTGGTGATACTGTGGAAATGATGTGCGATGCTCAAGAAGCTGAGGGAACAGAAAAGCCAATAATTCAATGGCAAAGAGTAAGAATTAATTGATCAATTTGTCATTTAGAAAATCCCATATTTTATTTATGAATGTGGATTTCATATTTGGGGGTGTTTGATTTTTTTACTATTCATCAAGCAGTGATAAGAAAGTATTGGTATCGCCTGATTTTACGGAGGCCAAAATAAGGCATATAATCGCATGTTTTTTACAATAATAAATGTATAAACGGATAAAAAAAGTGAATATTGATATTCACTACTGAAGCGTCATGTTCATTAATATGAAAACAAATTTAATGTTTAGGAATGTCATACATGAAAAACGTATTATTCGGCTGTTGTCCGGATGGATATCCGCCATGTACAGTGGAAGTATCTTGAAAATGGCTGGATCAAAAAAATAAATGATTTATAGGGGGGTGGTTAATTGTTATCGAGCTAATAATAAATTGTTATACTAAATTTTGTTTCGACTTGCGGTTCGGTGTACAATAACAATATGCGTTTTCGAGGGAAATTTATACCTTAGATTTAGATGAAAAAAATATAAGCTCGGTCATCTTAGCAGTGGCTTGATAAGATAGTTTGAAATTTTGTATATAGCATAAGAATGTTCGGGAGATGATTAACTATTATAGCACATTTGGTTATGATTTATATATCTTGAGAAAATGACGTTCATATCTATTGTGGGCAAATTGCATGTACGAATGCGTACATTTCGTTCTGATGAGAGGCAAAGACGTCGCCGAGGTCCAAAAACTTTGTTAGGCAATATCTGTTATTGTAATATAATGTTTTTTTTATGAATATATATATATATATATCATTATTTTAAATTCAAATATGAAACTCATAAAAAATTATCCAAATAATTCATACGATCAATGAAACAACCGTGATAAAAAATACTGTGGGGGTCTACTTGGCTACATTTTTTTTTCTTGTCAGTGTTAATGTAAACATATCAATAAAATACGTATAGTTTACTTTTTTCACTTATATATATACGAAGCAATTATTATATTTGTCCCTTCAGAAGATGAATGGTTAATGTATGCCGTTAACCAATAATTTGATTTTATTGTCGAATCTACTGAATATTATAAAGATTTTAATTTGTTCAATAAAGCTAAGTTTCATTTGTTTTTTTTTTTAAATTGTAAACAGAGGTATCGGTGCAGGAAGTACGGCGAATTCAAATTCATCTTCACTTCATTATGAAAATTATAGTATGAAAAATACCAACTATAATTTTTTACGAATTAAAATTCTATTGTTTCTTTTTAACTTGATGATGTCGAGGTTCGAAACAATAAATAATATAAAGTCATGACAATGTTTAGTTATCAATCAATTTGACTTATTTTGTATTTAACTCACGATTATTGTATCACATCTTTGAATAAAATTGAAGTTTATTCAAAGATTAATTAACGCGAGAGAGCATTCTCAAGTATGAGCTCACTTCAACCTTCAATACTTTTTTCGGAAATGGAAAAATCATCCAGTTTTGCATAGCCACGCGACTTTAAATTATCTATCTGCTGAAATCAAAATATTTCTGCCTAATTTAATATTTTCGATACTGAACGGCAAAAAAAAATGACAGAAATTTGTCTAAATGTCATTCGTGAGGAAATTTTGTCCTCTTTAAATTGCGCTCATGTAGTATATTGTGCAATAATATCGAATCGATTTATATATCAATAGATGAAAAGGTCTTCCGAACAAATAGATAGTTTGTAAGAAACAAATAAGTTATTGTATTATGATTACAAAAAAAACTCTGCTATAAGTTTCATAAATTTCTCTACAACATTTATCGACAAAATAACAATATCTATAACTGTGTAAATATCAATTTAAATACACGACTACATTATTCGGCACTTCCAACGCCGACACTGAATTTTATTACGATTTCTCCAATGAATCATCTTCCTCAATCGTTTTCTTCTTAATTATTCCTTGATTTATTTCAGAATATTATTATAAATTAATTTTTTTGTATTAACAGGGAAATGGTGCATCCTTAGAACGAAATAGAGCTAAAATAGTCGGTGGAAATTTAACGATAGAGGGATTACGTCGTGGTGACTTTGGATATTATCAGTGTGTTGCATCGAATGAAGTTGCAACAATTGCATCATCAACACAATTAATTATCGAGGGATCTCAACCACATGCGCCTTACAATGTCACTGGTACAGCATCGCAATTCTCTGTGACATTATATTGGCTACCGGGATATTCCGGTGGGCCGGATTACAAACAAGATTATACAATTTGGTTAGTGTTTTTGATAAAATCGTTAAATCAATTTTAATCTCTTATTTTAATATTATTTTTTTTTTTTAAATGACAGGCACCGTGAGAGTGGCACGCCATCTTGGCGAACTGCAATACCAGTCACACCCTCTGGTAGTACTTCGGTAACAATTAATAGCCTATCGCCAGGGACACTCTATGAATTTCAGGTGGTTGGAAAAAATGCCATTAGCGACAATATGACGAGTAAAATAACTACAATAAGAACACTTGGTAAGATATAACAATTTTAAATACAACAAAAGTTATAAATCTTGTGTATATTTTATTCTTGTATGTGCATTCACTGAATTGAGAATTTTATTTTATTGTCCGCATTGAACTCTAATGACTTCTGTTATATCTGTATTTTTTTTTTTTTTCCACCTTTTGTTATTTTATAGATGTGGGAATTCCACCCCCCGCCACGACACCTACAAACACAGGTGGTATTACATCCGATCATAATGGTAGGTTATTGGTAATGTAATAAATAAACCATTACTGTACGTTTGAATATTCCAAATGTAGACGTAATAGAATAAATAATATCATCGGTTCAGAATAAGACCGTTACAACTCAAAATTACGAAATTTTGCAGAAGCATTTAAAGATTTCACTTAATGAAATATATTCAGATCTCCGTCTCATGAAAACATTAAAAACCAAAATTATTACAAGTGACTTGGGGATAATGTGAGTGATGTAGGCAACGTAAAGTTTTGTACTTGTGTAAAATAAAAATTTTACAAAATAAATAGTCTATATTTCATAAATGTATACTGTCACTTTTGTCATTTATCAATCGCTGAATGAACTACAATATTTTGGCTCTCTTTCACATGAAAATATACACAAATTAGAGTTGTTTCATTATGAAAACCGAAAAATTACCATATTTACGTTATGACGGTCATGGTCCAACCCGACGATATATTGAGAGTACAATGCATCCGCTTTATTTCAACTTGATCAAGTTATATAGCATCACCTCATCGTTATATCACAATGAAATGCCATATTCAAAATAATAAAATAATATGAAAACCATTTGAAATTAATGATTTTATGTTTGTGTATGAATTTTTCAACTGTAATGAAATCACATGGATGAAGTGGAGCTATATATAAAAGTAGTTTTCATCAATTAATGTAATTTTGCTTGAAAGAATGAAAATCATTCTCATTAAACTATTAATTTTATTATTCGATTATTTTCAATTTCGTAAATTGTTCATTGTAGTATTTAAAGAATGGCTATTGAGTAATGTGGAGATCGTGATTCACCCGGTAAATGAAATTAGTGTGAATCATTTTGAAATCACGTGACATTTAATTACGAATTATCACATAAAATCTCATTATTTCATTTGCTTGTACAAAACGTAAAGTCACCACGAATCTCATAACAACTCGCAATAAACATACGCATGGCTTTTCGTATAATAAAGTAAAGAATTGTTGATTATAGTATGTGATATAATACGTGCTACAGTGGTACATAACATACAGAATACGATATTGTTTTGTTAATTCACAAGAGTTATATCATTATTAGCAATACGAAAATAACTTCATGCTGATAATGGCCAAAATGTTCGTGCGCGGTTGCTGCTCTCGTTATATTGCTTCAATAAAATGTTTTACGGTCAGCGATTTAAGTTTATTTCACGTTCCACAATTTGATGTATCTGTCTATATCAGTATATTCAATTACGACGATCGATGAAAGTAATTGGAATGTATAGTTTTTTATTACTATTTCTTCTATATCAATTCTATTTCTTTTGCTTTTAAGCGCAACAATGAACAGTGATATTATTTAATTGGATTGTGAGTGAAATTCTGTGATTGATATATAGCGGGAAAAAAAAAAAAGAAAAATTGTATTTTATTATTGCAGCTGGACCAAGACCGGGGCCGCCGAGGAATTTAACAGTTACAGAGATTAGCAACGGATTTTTAATCACTTGGCAACATCCATTGGAAAAGAGTCATTTAACACAGTACTACGATATCAAATACAAAACTGATGGACCTTGGAAACTGCTCAATAAGGGACAGATTCGACCAGAAGAAACGAGCTACTTGGGTAAATTTTTAGTTTTAAATATCGAATATTGTCAAATGGCGGTCATTTGTTATCGATCCCTAATATTTTGCTCCATCCACATCAAACCGCGACAGTGTAGACAAAGCGACTATTGAATAATGTATTCAAAAGTACAATTCGTATAAATTACTGCACTATTATTGCAAAATAATACAATCAATGCTATTTTATTCTTATTACTTGTTTATCAATTTGGGAATAAATCGAGACGTTTGATTTAGAAAAATTGATTTTGTCTGCAAAATTGAGTAATGTTCGCGATGAATTTTATACAATTTTTTATTTTGAAAATAATTATATTATTATGTTTAATTCATTTCTCATTGAAGGGCACGATTAACGTGACTGCCCAAAAAAAGGCTGCTTTTCTGGAATTTTTTATGAGAAAAATAATGAATTCAATTTTCTGCAGTGATTGTCCACCGTTAAAGTGCTTGAAATTAAAAAGCGAAAATAATACGTTAAACTAGAAGGTATTATCCGTACCCTGAACGAGAATTTTTAAATTCAACAAAATGGCGGAGTTTTGAAAAAAAAAGTATTCAATTTCGCTTGTAATTTTCGTGGTTTTTTGCATGGCAAAAATACATTTTTTATCCAATCGAAAAACGGCCAGTACAGGATATGTAGAAACGGATAATAAACACGCTAAAATGAGATGTAAGTCGATCTGATGATTTGTATTCGAGTTGGAACTGTAGCAAATTTGAAAAATGTCATTTAAAAGTTGCCAAGTTTTTGACCGACGAACAGATGCTTTTAAGCGGTTGTAACTCCGATCTATTCACGGTTTGCTCTTGATATTTTAATATGTGATTCTTAAAGATATATACTACCGAGAAAATCAAACGAAAAATGGATTTTTTTGAAAGTGTCACACTAGTCGTACCCCTTAAATCAAACAATTTACAGCTTTGCATGCAAAGTTAAAAACAATTGTTCTACAATATGAAATATATGAATATGTTAAATTTATTTTGCAGTTAAAAATTTGGTTGGCGGTAGAACGTATTATTTTCAAGTGCTAGCCAATGCGGCAACAACACACGGTGCAAGTGAATTGGTAAAATTTCCAGTACCGGCGCGTGTTAAACACAAGGCCATCACTGCCGGAGTTGTAGGTGGTATATTATTCTTCATCGTCGCCATTATTCTCAGCATATGCGCGGTTAAAATATGTAACAAACGGAAACGACGAAAACAGGAGAAAGGTATAGTAAAACAATTGATTCTTTGAAACACAATAATACAGAGAATGAATGAAAAATTAAAATAAATATAATCCTCCGAGTAGTGGCAGCGATTTGTATTGCGTCAAGTTTATGCTCGTGGATTTTTTTGACACAGAACTTTACCGCATGAAGATATTGAATTCCCGCTATATTGCATTTCCTAAATTCGGAAGCTATTGTGGGTTCAACAGAACTATGTGGTCATGTCCCCGAATAGATTTCGAATTTTCCATTGATTGCAATTAAAGTCAATAATTATTATTTGTCGATATTGGTGTCTTGAAATTTCAATTACATTCTTAACTTTTATCCTTTTTGCCATTACATATTTGATAAAAAATATTAATATCGAATCAATCACTCACGATTCACTTATTTTGTTCTATGTCAGTGTAGTAAATATTACAAATGATGGAGCAATAACTAGAATGATAAATTAAATGACTAGAATAAACTTGGCGCAATTTTTTTGCAGCAAAGTAATGGTATTATTTATTAAACATTGAATACAACATCAAGATGAAATGAATTACTAATTGATAATTAACATGGTTTTGTAAAATTATAGAATTGATTTCAGCGTATAATCTGGTAGCCTGCAGGCCCACTGACGCTCGCAATGGGGCAGGACAGGGGCCACAGGGAACAGTGCCTTTGAAAAAGTAAGTTTTCTCACATTTCAATGAAACAAATAAATCAATAAACGAAAAATTTTCATACATTTCAATTCATCAAAAAATATCGAAAAGAAAAGAATAAAAATGATAATCAATTTATTAATTCATAAATCACAAATTAATGGATCGTGGATAATAAATCATAAATTATTGTCACCATTTGTCAACAACATTTACTAATAAACGCAGCAATTAAATTGAACTATGATTAATTATCACATGTTAAAGAATGAGCAAAAAAAACACATATATGTATATACATCTGATATATAAGATTTTTATTATTAACACAATGGTGTAATAAAT
The DNA here is from genome assembly GCA_910591685.1 of Galerucella tenella. Classification (NCBI taxonomy): domain Eukaryota; kingdom Metazoa; phylum Arthropoda; class Insecta; order Coleoptera; family Chrysomelidae; genus Galerucella; species Galerucella tenella. The sequence goes on along the minus strand of CAJUYH010000963.1, from coordinate 27,622 downwards.
TATGATTTAGCAATGTTTAATAGCAAGAATTAGCATTTAAGTCCCCGAGCAATAGGCCACCGAAGCACCACAGTATTAACGAAACCTTTCACAATCGAATCTAGAAATTTCAAAAAAAAAAGAAAAAAAAAATATTAAAATATAAATTATGATTTCAATAAAATGGAAAAGAAATATATATATTAATGCGTGTATATATACTACATCAGTATATACACACGAACATGGTAGATGAAAGAAGATAAAATACCAAAAGATATATAAATATTGTATAATAAAACGATAATGAAAAATGTCGAGAGATTGATGTGAAAGTAAAATTTTTATCTTCTCATCTACGGAAAACAGTGAGCCTTAGAAATTATTGTATTTTATTAGAGAAAGTGCGGCAGGTTAAACCGCAACGGCAGAGGTATTTTGGACGAGGTTGGAGTGCGACGTAGTGCATATTTATATATATATATATATATATATATATAAATATATATATGTATATATATACATACAAACATACATACATACACACATACATACATTGTATATTTTTTTTATTAATTATCATGATCACGTAAACAACACGGAAAATTCAATTGCGGCAGTTCAATCAGCGAAACAAAGAAAAAATCAATATCACTATTGCACTCGCAGTTTTTTTATTACAATCACGTTTTCCTCGTGCACGCAGCGTCGTCCCTCGCTACAAATATTTATCAACACACAGCACGCAATCACGAAAAAAAAAAAAATAATAATAACAAATTTCAACTCGTGAAAAATATTTATTAATTAAAATCAAAAACAATAAAGTAGAATTGAGAAGAAAAAAAATAATAGGAAAATGTATATATTGACAAAGCAAATTATTATTTGTATACGGCATCCAAAAGTCCACAATACGACTGCAGTGATGCCTATTCTGGATCATTATCACATCTCGTGTATGATTATTTATCAATTATTTCATATGCGCAAATTTATATTATATATATATAGATATATGTTTACATTTATTTTATTTATTCGCGAGTCAAATGAACAAAATCGAGGAAAAAAAAAAGAAAAGAAAAAATAAGACATAAAGAGAAAATGTTTTGTTATCCATTTATATTCTGTTATTAATTTTATTGAAAAGTATCAATTCAATTAGAATTGATTTTTATTATGGTTCTCATTTATCGTTAGTTATTTTTTTTTTGACTTTGTCGTTCTCTCACTCTTCTTCATTCTCTTGCTCTCTCTATCTCTTGCATTTATTAATTCATCTTTCGCGTAATTTAATTTTTTATTCATAATTTTTTTTTTTTTTTATTATCGTTCATCGATCTTAATGTCATCCATGTGCCTCTATAATATCCAGAACGGGCTGGACGGTTCAGCCGCTGCCAGGAATTTAATTATCCTTCGGATCCACGCAAAAGACTAATTGAAGTTTAATGGAGTGAACAAAAAAAAATAAAGTAAAATGATAAAGAAGTTATAACTTAAAAAAAAAAGCGAAATTTACAATAAAAACGAACGAAAAACGAATTGATATGATAGAAAATCGCGATGGAACGAAGGATAAAAAAAGTGAAACTGGTTTTAACAAACTGGAGCAAAATTGCTTTGGATGATGCAGTGAAAAACTTTGCTCATCGCGAAGCACAAAAGTTTTTAAAGAAATTGCACGAGAAATATTTTTTAATAAGCTACGTACGAATAATAAAAGAAAAAAAAAGAAAAACAAAAAACAAAATGATAAGTCAAAAGTATGTTTCACTGGATCACCCATTCGATTTTCATGCTTTCGATTTAATTCAAAAAATTAAAAATAAAAACGTGTTTGCAACAACATAAACAATCGCACCACGTGGTGTTTCCATTTGTCCTCTCTGTTATGTTCTGTAGGTCGACAAACTTAAACGCGTGCGGCGAGTCAGTGTCGACGCTGACCCGTTGCAGTCCGTTGAACCCGCAACCACAACCTCTTCATCAACCACTTCCTACGCAAGTAACCCCGATCACTGCCACCTCGGAGCAGGTCCACGAGGCTCCCTTGAATCGTGACCGTGATCATCACGCGCTCCATCTCGATAATCGAGATTACGAGAGCGTTTTTATCATAGAGAGGCGGAACAGTAAGCCTAATCTCCGCTAAACAAAAACAAAAACAAAAAAAAAAAAACAAAAATATAAAAAAAAAAAAAAAACGGAAAAAAAAAAAATAAAAAATATCAAAAGTATTAATAAATAAAAAGTCCAATATCCTGACCAATGTCAGACTGATCGAACCTGACCGATCAATCCAACAAAAATAATGAAATAATATTAAAAAAAAAATACAAAACGAAACGCAACATTATATTAATAAACAAAAATAAATATATATGCGAGACTACCGCACCGCTCTGCAAAATAGGACGAAATGTACTACTACTACTACTACTACTACTACTACAAAAAAACCTACTACTACTGCTACTACTACTAACTACTACTACTACTACTACTAATTTACTACTAAACTGCGACTACTACTGCTACTACTGCTACTTCATTCATTACCAATACCTACTGTCAAATGTACTACATTAGGATGATTGTCATGAGATGTAGATGAGATGAGCAAATACAGGCAAAAACAGCTAGGACTCACTAGTTCTTCCAGTCAGTACCCACTACCTTCGCTCGGCGGCCTAGGGAGTACATAGATTATTATTTTTTCATTTGTTTATCATGAGAATAAACGAGTGTGTGGACGCGAGATATTTACAATTAATTATTATATCCCTTCGTTATTTATTTATTATTTTTTTTATTTTTTATTTATTTTTTTTATCTTTTGGCGCATTTATTACTGTCATTATTCATCTTCTTATCCTCTTATACCACCATTGCTCCTATACATCTATATAAAAAGCTACCATTTATATCCATGGTAGTTTTATCAAACTTTTATTAAACTGTGATTTCGTCGAAGAATTATTGGCACGCGATAAATTTTTTATTCCCATTCTCTCTATTTTCTTTTTTTCTTGTTTCAATTCACAATCAGTCCAGACCCTGATTTCTATTCTCATGCGACCACTGCCACAAAACTCGTTTGTTTTCTTCTTTCTTCTTGTTTTTTTTTTAATCATCTTTATCATCATCATCATCATTATTATTATTTTTTTTTATTTTGGCACGGCTGCAATTATAAATTTTCTCTTTATACTACAATTCGTCTCTTATTCCGTTTCAGTTTCTCAATTTTAGACGATCAATAAAAATGAAATACACTCATAACACCGCACAGAATAAAAGTAGGTACCTATTCTCCCTGTGCACCAGATGGTATCCAGATTTTCATTGTCTTCCTCAACCACCCATTTGCCCTCTATTTTTATTATTATTTTTCTTTTTATTCCTTTATTATTGTATATTCTGTTTGCGCCACCAGTCAGTGTATCATCCTTTATATTGAAATTCGATAATCGATAATAACTTTTTTCATAAATATATGTTTTTTCTAAATACTTCTCTCTACATTCCCATCATAAAAATGTACTTATATTTTTATATATATACAGCAGTTGCTGCTTTTAGCAGTTGTTTTTTTAAATATTCATTCGGTCGCTCTGCTTCTTCATTTATTTTATTATTCACCTACTTATTTTTTATTCCCTTCTTTCCATTGCTTTCATTTATTATACATAAAATTATAATAATAATTTTTCCTGTCTTGATACCATTTGACAATTTTTTCCTCGCCTTGCATTGGCTTTTATTAATATTATTATTTCCTATGTTCTTTTTTCTTGTTTCTCTCATTTTGTGTTCACCGTTATTCTTTTGAACATTTGCCTGACTGTATATATATGTATACACAATAATAAAAACGAAAAAAAAAAAAAAAAAAAAAAAAACGAAAAGAAAAATAAATTACACTTCAAGTCAATAAAATTATTCATTCATATTATTGAGGAAAAAAAAAAGATAAAATAACAATAAGCAGAGAAGAAAGAGAAATAAATGAAAAAAAACAAGTACGAAAGATATTCAATTTTTCCATGAAAACAGTCGCACCCCGCTCTAACCAAGCTAAAATACCAACAATTAAATGCAAAGAACAAAACAGATGAAATATAAAGAAATTAATAAAAGAGAATAATTCTTATGTTATTGAACAAGCGGAGCGAATAAATACAAAAAGCACAATTAAATCACTAACCCAAATATTTTTTTTTGTCCTTAATTTTTATTTTTTTTTTTATTTCCAAATTACATAATATATATAAATTACTTAATTAACAATATCACATATCTATTTGCTCCCTAATAACACCGCCTTGAAGAAGTAATTATTTATTTAGCGTTATATTTGTTATTTTTACAATTTCTTATTATTATTATTCATTATTATTATTATTATTATTATTATTATTATTATTATTATTATTAACCACAGTTGTTGTTCTGTGAATGTAATCGTTGTGTTACAAAAAAATTCTCTCTCTCTCCCAAATCTTTCCCTGCTGCGCCGGACCCGAAGGAGGAAAAAAGGTGACGAGATAACGGAGAGCACCCAAAACCTCCACAATTGTTATCACAATTAAAAAGAATTCAAAAAAAAAAAATATACATATATATTCATATTCAAAAAATAGAAAGAAAAATAGTAATATCTCTCTCATTGAAACAGTAAATGTATGTTCAGTAAAAAAAAGAAATAAAAAATTGGATTCACAGCAACAAAAAAAAATTGATAGAAATGGGAAAAAAGTAAAAAAAAAAATATTATGAGATACAAAAAAAAAAAAAGAAATTAAAGAAAAATAAAATGAAATCCACACACAAACCACTGACCTAAAAATCCCGTCACACCCAATTTCACACCCAATTACGCACATGAATGCGCATGCGCATGTTTCATATCCCTTTTGTATTCCTGCATGCAATATCCTCAATTGTCAATTAAAGTTGAGATATTATATTATATATATATATATGTACATACATATATATATATGTATATATATAATTGTTGTTATATATGTGTATAACGTGGTCGTTGCACGTATTTTATTGTCGCGACATAGCGAAATACGAGAGAGAAATGGGATTTTATTGTAAAAGTCGAGAAATGAAAAAGAATAATAGAGAAAATTGATGGTAATGCCTTTTTCTACCACTGCAATAAATACTAAATAAAATAAAATAAAAATTGTGAAAAAATAAATCCCACGTTCTTGGTATAAATTTGCAGTATTTCGCTAGGCCGTGCATTAATTATTAATTTCAATCACTAACTCATTATCCTGTCCATACTGTAGAGCTAGAAAAAGCCGAGTACCAGGTCTAAATCTTCTGCGTGAGATACTCAATCCCGACACACCGGATTCATGTCGGGGTCGTCCACTTGGTAAAATATCCCGTGCTGCAGACGGCCGCTTTGTCATTGCGGATTCAGTACTGAGCTCAGCCAACAACAGTATCTTGGATGCATCAAGCAGCGATGACGGTGGTTTTTTACCAAAAAAAAGCAAATTAAAATCATCATGGCGCCGTCCACTTGTTGAAACGAGCCAAATGAGTTTACGCTCTGATGGCAGTGGTCTGTCAATTGGTATGCCACCAACTGGCTATTTAATGGGCGCACATCCACTCACACGTCAACCAACAATTTGTACAATCTCATCACCCGGCTTTCTCGCAAGTTCGCCAAGTGTCGTGGCGGCCGCACAACTACCCTGGAGTCCAACAATGTATTTAAGTGATTTAAGTTCAGTGCGACAGCCATCATCAGTTGAACGGTCATTTCCAACACCACCAGTTTATCATCAACAATTGAGACACCTGCATCAACGATACAGCCAAGAGTTGCCGTCACTGAAAGCCATTCACGCTGAGTCACGACGCTTTGTCCCAGTGCAACCGCTTGCAACATCATCGCCACCGCAAACGTCTGGTCGTTCACGTGCACGTCTTCCACCACGTCATGCAAGACACGCGCGATCTGCGCCCGAACTCGCAGCTTCACCTGATTTACATATGGAAACCTCACCGGAAAGTCGCTCGAGCAGTTCCGGTTTTGGCAGTAAAAATACATCGCAACAAAATCAAAGTTCACGAAGTGGTTCAACAGTTGCTGAGTGGCGTCCGCCACCATATCGACCACCACCTCCACCATTACTCGGTCGTTGGCTTGAATTGCAAGATAATCAGGCTGTAATTAAAATTGGCCACAGTCATCATGGACACACGGCAGTTGATGTTGGTAGCGTTGATGGTCATTATGAGTTTGATCCAGTATCGTGTACACCTACGCCAACATCAGCGTCGACGCCTACAAGAGAGGAGCGGCCGCCCGTTCATCAAATTCACACGATTCAACTGCCCCACATTCATCAGATTCACACGACGCTGCATCAACACCAGCAGCAGCAGCAGCAGCAGCAGCAGCAGCAACAGAAACAGCAACAGCCAAAGCAACATCATCAAACATCACGTTATTCCAGAGATAATATTGAAGCGAGAGTGCAAGCTATGAAAGCGGAATTTCATCAATTTCGTCAGAGACAAGCAAGACGGAGGCAGAGTGCACATTTGGAGAGTGCTTGCTGATAATTAATTAAAAAATAAATATGGGATACTTTTGATTTTTTATTATTTTTTCGTTTTTTTTTCTTTCGAGACTAATTTTATTTTTTGTTTGTTTGTTTGTTTGTTTTTATTGAGAGCTTCGAGGACCAATTATAAATAAAAAACGTTTTAACATGATGATGACGATGATGATGATGACGACGAGTGTCAGTGTGTGATCATCTGTGATGTCTGTGCATTCAAATTGATATGATATTAAAATAAAAACAGAACAACAAAAGTGAAGGAAAAAAAGATAAAATTATTTAAACTCAACAAACGAAAATAAAATGAGTTTATGTCTTTTTCTCTTTTTGCTCTTTTCTTCGGCTGTAAAATAAGACAAATAAAGTGATGAAAAACGTGTAAGGAGAAACCACGAAAAAAAAATATATATATATATAAAAATAATAATAATGAATAAATAAAAATCGCATACAGACGAAATAAAAATTTTTATCGATGAATTTAAGTAGTTTGGAAATGAGAAAAAAAACAATGAAATATGAAACAAAAAAGTAATTAATAATAATTCTTCGTGTCATTTCACACTAATTATTGTCTATACATAGAGAAAAAAGAAACAAAGAAAAAACAGAAAAGAATGGAAGGGAATGCGAATTCAATTTGTCTATAAAGACATCTGAAATTGTATAACTAAAAGAACAACCATAGCACGATTGGAATATATCGATTAGCGAAAAATTAATGGCAGTAAGTGAAGCTAAAAAAAATCTGTCAAGAAATAAATAAATAAATAATGACGATTATATGTGGAGAACTCTTGAATAAAAAAAAAAGTCTATTGAATTAACCAAAACTCAAAATAGCACCAGGTCATATCTTGCATTTATTAAATTTAACGCCAATATATATGTATATATATATATATACAAATTCGAGGGCGTTATATCTTGATGGCCTCGAAGCGTCGATCAAATCAATAATTATTTCTTCAAGTGTAGACAGAAATTGATAAAAAAAAACAAGAAAAAAAAATAATAATGAAATGAAATTGAAAAAAAAAGAAAAAAAATTTAATAAATAAATAAAAAGGAGAATGAGATCGTAGCGCAAAATATTCACGTCACATGAAAAAACGAAGAAAAAACGGAATCAGTATCGCGCGCTCCTTCTAAATATGTTGAAAAAATAAAAGATATGGAGTGAAGTAAGAAAAAAAAAAAAAAAGCGACATGTTAAAATCTAATCATATTATAAATTATTAATTGATAAATAATGCAGAAAAAAAAAGAAATTAATAAAAAATAAAAACATTAATGACAAAGTAATTAAATTCGATGAGCAATGTACTCGAAACGTGATATTAGGCCGAAGCTTGCCTCGAGATTGCTTAAGGACTCACTCGTACTTGCACTGCCTATTTAGGGTTTTGCTAGCAACCCAACATATTATCGGCACAATAATTTTTCTTAAGCATCATAAATAAAACAAAAAAAAAACGAAACAAACAAACAAACGAGAATTAAATAAAATGTAATATGTTTGAATACTTGCGTGCGACGTTGCGCACACTCGGCCATCTTGTCTTGTATTAATATAAAACAAATGGAAACAAAAAAAAAAGATATGACACACAAAACGTCAACCGTCTCTGGTGTAATAATATAATAATAATAATGATAATAAAAATAATAATAATAATAATAATAATAACGAGAGAGTTGATAAGCTCGAAAAAAAACCATCATCGTGTCATCACAAAGTTTTTGAAAAGTTTACACGCAACTGACGCGGTCATTTTTATTCATAGACCGAATATCTGCAATTTGTCATCATTTAATTATATATATTCATTGTCAGTACAAAAACAATTGTTGTTATTGTTGTTGTTGCTGTTGCCTGTATCAATAAACACGATGACAACACCGCAATAAAACTCTCGCGACAGATGACATTCATTCGTCCAGGTGATTAATTATTATTATTATCACTTGTGTATCGTGTCACGGGAACTTAATAAATAAAATGAGACGCAGACATCGATGGCCGATAGTCGCAAAAAAAAAAGAGAAAAAGAAAAAGAAATGAAAGAAATCGGTTTGAAGAGAAAAAAAAATAATGCGAACAAATGCAGCAAGAAATACTGTGTGTATTTTCAAACAAACGATTCGCACTTCAATTGCGTAAATACGTAGGCATATACACAAGCATATATATCCTCAAATATCCCACCTAATTCTTACCAAACGCATTGTAATAAATCATCACGAGGGTCGGGGCCCAAAGATGCAATATTTTTCGTTATTTATTTTATTAATTTAGTATTTGAAATTCTTTGTTTTTCGTAACAAAAAAAAAAAAAAAAAACCAATGGATATCTGTTTTTTTTTTCTCGTTCGTCATCATTGTTAATTTAACAATAGCGCACAATATATTGTGCATATATATGAACGCAAATTTATATTTAATATTTACTATATTAAATAATTCTCAATATAATTTCGCTGAATATTAAAAATGGTGCGTATATACTGCCAAAAATAAAAACGCAAAAGATAATTTAATTTAATGGTAATCATGAAAACTCATGTGACTCTGTGAAAAATCAATTTTATGAAGTATATTTGAGCGAGTATCATTTCAATGTGCAAAATAATACCTATTAATTTGTAAAGGTAGTAAAAAGAGGAAGAAGAAAAAAAAAAAAGAAACAAATGAGAAATGAAATATTAATATTAATCATTTTTGTCACCCCGACTCCCCGGACATTTTACTTTTTTTATAGTACAAACACTTATTTATATACATAAATAATAATAAAACGAAAATGCATATACATATACATAAATAAATGATGATATATATGATTATATATATATATATATGTATATTTATTTATAAAATCATATATATATATATATATATGATTATATAAATAAATATACATATTTAAAGAATAAAGGAATGAAAAATTAAATTAAATTAAATTAAATTAAATTAAATATGAAATAAAAGAAACGGTTAGTAAGGGCTCTACTCACGATTCAACTATATAAGTATATATATTTCGACGCATGAATATGGATGTGGCGAAGTCAGTGTCGATAAAAAATTAAACAAATAAAAAACAAGCTGTATTATTAGAAACAGGAGAGAGAGAGAAACCATGCGGAGTATGTGTGAGTAAAAAAAATGCGAGAGTGAGAAGACGAGTGCGAAAAATCGAAAAAAACAAAAAACATGAAATAATGAAGATAAAGAATAAGTGAAACACGAATAAATGTGAAAATACTTACGTTAAAAAAAAACATAAATAAAGAGTGAGGATGCGTCACAAAGAGTACCAATATTCTAAAGTAATTCTAATAACTGAATTAATAATTTGATAATTAATTGATATTGTAAATCGTAAACGATATTTGTAGTCTGTAGTATTATTAATCAACGATAACGACGTGACGTGTGGTAAAAAAAAAAAAGAAAAAAAAACACGAAAAGAAAGAAAGATTGAATGAAAATGTTTTTGATATAAACAAAATAACACAAAAGAAAAAAAATATAGGAACCATGCAAAATACAGTCGAATGATGAATTGCCATTGTATCATACTAATTATTATTGTAAACAATCGAAAAAAAAAAAAAATTACCAATATAGTTAACAATAATATATTATTGAGTATTTGATATTGGTCCGCGTGGTCCCAATACTTTATCGTGCAACATTAAACCAATTATTCTAAACAAAACAACTTCACACTAATTTCAATAAAAAAACTGAAAAAAAAAGAAAAATAATAAATAACATCTCTATAATTAAATCAATCGGTTTCTTATTGATGAAATAAAACAAAAAAAAAAGAGAGAAATTAGCTCGCGAGCTCTGCACACTCGTTCAGTTTTGCGCCTATTTGCAAATTTTTACGGGATGATAGAACGACAACGACGACAAAGAAAATGACAGAGGTAAAAAGGGCAAATTGGGAGTAAGAAATGTGAGCGAACTGGAAAATGCATGAGGATATTATGACATATTGCATCACACATATTACATAAATACAGACGCATACACAGACGGGCACTGCATAAATTTTAAGTAACAGACGGGAGAAAATGAACAAGAGAACAATTTATATATAGGACATGGCATGTAGAAATATAAATGAAACGATGGCTAAAGCTGCCTCCGTATAAGCCGTCGTTTTTTTTTTTTAACCGCGTCGTTGTCCCGTCTATATTATGTAGACAAAAGTGATAGTGTTTAAGTCAAGTGTAGATATATCATATAGTTAGATACAACGATCTCAAGAGGACACACGTGGATCGCTAAAATCATTTTGGCCCACCGTTAATATCGAAAGCGAGAGAACGAAACAGCGAGACAGAGCGAATGATAAAAGCAAATAAGAGAAAAATAGGCGGCGATTAATGCGCTTCAATAAATTCAACGTGTCTGTATGGCGAAAAACGGAAAAAAAAGGAAAAACAAACAAAAACAATTTAAAAAAATGAATAGATAATTGCACGATGTAAAAAAAAAAATGACAAAAAAGTAAAATAATGAAAAGGATTTATGGTTGAATCGTGAATATGTTGTAAACGATTTTTCCCGCATCATTTTTAAAAACTGTTTGACATCCTCTTTAAACGAAAAAAAAAAAAAAAAAAAAAAATATGATAACAAAAATACCTTATTATGCAATACTTTTTTCTTCATTGTACAATTTAAGATAATATCTTTAATCTATCTATGAAAGGAAACGACTTCTATTGATTCACGCGCAAATTGATTAGTTGGATTTTTTTTTGCATTAATTTGAAAGAATATTTTCTTCTGTTTTCATTTAGTTACTTTTTGTTTGTTTGTTTGTTTGTTTGTTTTTTTTTTCTCGTTATTATATTGTATATAATATATTGTTGCCGCTCTTTACTCATGTTTCGTGCATTGACGATGATGACCCACCTACTTCCGTACCTGAAAGCCATTTGGTGTCGTCCTTGAGAGATAAAATGCAAATTATACTCATTATATTTCATTATATTACAATATTTTAAATCATTTCTTCATTTACATTATTTTTACACTTATATTATTTCATTATTTTTTTATATCATAATTGTATTACACCTGATGAATACTCGGACAAAGATTTAATATCAATTCATTTACAATGGAAATTCACATGAATATAATTAATAAATTGTAATTAATTATATTCACGTTAAAAAAAAAATCTAACAACAGGAAGAAACAACAAATATATATTGCAGTACAATTTTTTATTATTTAGTTATTGTATCATTTTATATTTTTACACTATAATTAATAATTAATAGATTTGAAGCGAAAAAAAAAAAAAGAAAGAAAAATTATACCTTCGAACTTGCATCAATGCTGTTACACATTTTATTTTTACCATTTTTCCCCTTTTACACACAGACACACACACACACCCACATATTTTGCGTGATTAATGTGTTCATAATTCAACTTCCTTCAACGGTCTATAAAAAAGAATTATTTTAATTCGCACGACCCCAAAAATATTAAAAAAAAAATCAACGAAATTATTCAAATTTTTATAATTTAAAATGAAGAAAAAAATATATATTTCACGTGCTCTCTTTATCAAATAAACAATTTCAAAACGTATTAAAATTGTAGGACAAAAATCTGTTGACAATTAATTATTGAATAGAATAATATTTGAAATGAATAAAAGAGTGAGAGCGATTGCGAGTGAATACAAGACTTTATGATTGTCGTTGTCAATCATGAGATTTATATGTCCATACATATAATAATGATAATATATATATATATATATATATAAAATTGCTCGTTTAATAATATGAAAATTGTTATAGAATAATTTCACTCGATTTCATGCACAGCTTGATACATATATAGATATATATTCATTGTATATAGGAAACATGAGAGCTGCTTTACTCAATTAATACCCTTCAAATCATCAAGAAATTGCCTGTTGTCAACCACTGACTTGGGCAATTAAGAAAAATACTAGTTCTGTATGCATCACAGTATATAAACAAAAGTAAAAAAAAATAAAAAATAAAAGATGAAGACGTAGCAGAGGTAAAGAGAAAATAATACTAGACAAACTTGTATTATTCGAAAGTACAACACATTATTTTGTCTGAGTCAGTCACACAATTCACAAGCTCTATTTAATAGAATAATTCATATTTTTCTCATTTTACCATGGATAATATACAACAGACATTATATCAGTACACGTGTATGTGTAACTCGATTATTCAATTTCTCAGTTTTATCCTACAAGTAAAATTTGTGACCGCATGATTCCAAGGTTTACACGAGTATTAATAATCCAAACATGACGGCCTCGATCTATTTCTTGAATAATCATATTTTTGTTTATTCAACATTCAATATTATTATTATTCACTATTATTTTATCATAATAATTATTTGCACTTAATCTCAAGGCAATTTTGAAGATGAACAATAAATACTATATATTGAGTTGAAAATAGAAAGAAGTGTGGTGTATAGAAACAGATAATTGATATCATTTCTATTTTTTTTCGATTTTATTTTGATTTACTCTGATTTTTGTATTTTAATTTGAGGATGGGTTTAATTGAGGGATTGAAAGTGACAACAGCATCATCCCTCATTTGATTATTAAAAACATACATTAGCATTATATATATGGCCTCTTGTTATAGTTTACACATATATATATATATATGTATCTATGAACACATTATTTCCACTGTCCCATACACGTCCAATCGTGGCTCGTGATCCATGCGAATGGATCTATTATCTCAACAGCGTGACAAGGCTGCTGTGTGGACTGTGGGCAGTCTACTAATACAGCAAGGGGCGGATGTGACGCAATCTGAGGTCACCCACGTAAATGGTGTGTCGTCGACAACGCGACGATTTATTGAATACTGCGAAAAAAAAAAATATATATATATATATTGGCTACAATTCGTTTAATGAGGCTTCCTTTTTTTGTCGTTTTCCTTAGCTAATTTGTTTTTCTTTTTTTTTATACTGATTTTCGTGGTGTCCTTTCTATTTCAACTTTGGCACTTGTTCACATCATTCATTGCTGCATTGAAATTGGATGAAATACTTTTGACAGATGACAAAACAAAAATTCGACGATTTTTCTACAAATTTTCCAGCAGTTCACAATTATCTACGACATTATATGAGAAGATCTTTCATCATTGCTACGCATTTTTATAATTACAAAGAAATAAATAAATAAATTGAATTGAAAATAATTGTTTGAATGTTTATCAATTTCCCTTCATTTTCATTTTTTCTGAAATAAATGTTACTGAATAATTTTAATTTTTATTGTTAAAAAAAAAAAAAAAAATGAAAAAAGCAGTTTGAGCTGTATTGAAAATATTGACACATGATTTTTCGTGTCTAATTAAAAATAATCCAAGGTAAACTTTAATTATATATTATTATTTATTACTGTTATCTCTCTTCTTGTTTCTATATTTTAGTTAATCTTTTTTATTTTCAGAGCATTTCAACGCAATATACTCATATAGAATGATAGTTATGAGTTTCGTGACCACATACACACCTGGTCACCGGCCTCATTTAGCAAAGGGTGCGTCTTGCTGTGATTACAATAATATGTTGGACAGGCCCATGAATGTTGGATTAATTCCTCTCCCACTCTGTCATATGTATTCTCTCCATTTGTATCCGCTCTACGTGTGTATAGACCTCGCTCGTTCTTTCAATTACTTAGTTATCTGCGCTACTTCTCGATCACTATACGAAGAGAAACACACTCAGTGTGTTAAAAACCTGATGGTGTGTCCATCAACAAAATAATTTCTTCCACAATATCAATTGGCAAATATTATCATAATTTATTTATCATCATTCAACAATAAAAAATAAAATGGAAAATAAAAAGTAAAATTAATAAATAATTTGAAAGAAATATTGTCATAATATATTATAGAATAAAATTAATGGTATGAAAGTGAAGAGAATCCATCCAGCAAGTCAATAAACATTTTTATAGACACAAAAATAAATAAGTAAATACAATAATTATTTTGCAAGTAAAAATAATTTTTTGAATATAAATAAATATAATAATGGTGAAAATTAATGGAGCGGCTGGTGCAGATTAATGAGTGGAGGTGAAGGTGACAGATGTGCTGCTGCACCACTACAGTGATACTCGTCGTGTCAAATGATACTATAAATAATTTCCATTATTGATAAGAATAATCGAAAATTATATTGGTGGTAATTTCCATCAATATATATATATATTTATTTATATATTTATTTTATATAATGTCACGTATTAGTATGTCTTGCTGTACAAAAAAATGGATTCATGGATTAATATTTGCAGTCACATGCTACACAGGTAAGCTATTTATTTGTAAATTCAATTCATTTTTCATATCGTGACATTCAATATTTATAATTTATAAAGAAACATAATGACGAGAAAAAAAAAAGACGCATAGACTATTAAATTTCGTTTCGTAATATTGAATAGTATTGCAAACTGCTGCCATTCGATACAACACAATATAAATTTCAGTTTTGTTATATTTCTTAATTTTTAAGAAAATTTTTTTAATGCCATTTGCTTGTTAATATTCCATTTATATTAACATCTTTCTGTTTTCTTTATTTAATTGTGGAGTTTACAATAGAAATCATAACAATGAAAAATCTTCACAATATTTCTGCAATAAATATTCAAATGCCCTCATATTTAAAAGCACAAAACTGTCAAAACTCTGCCCAAAAGCATAACAAAAAAAAAATGAATAATTAATAAAATACAAAGTCATTCAATCGCAAATAAAATACATACATATACGGCATGAAATTCATAAATTCTCTAATTTTATATATAGTATAGCCCATTTAAAGATTGAAACAATATATCAAAAAAAAAAAAAAAAACGACAACTGAATTAGTCTGATAATATACAAAATTTTATTGCCCCATTATATTTTTATAGTCTACATAAAATTAATTTTATTCATATAACATACTGTATTTATTTATTCAGTACTGGGATATGGAATGCTATTAGACGAAGACAGAGATGCAAACAACTTTACAGCAACAATTGGCGATTATATTGTGTTCAATTGTCATCTTGATTTTCCACATGAAATACCAATTCCATATATTTTACATTGGAATCGCGAAGTAAGTGCTACTACCTACCATCATCAACATAGTAATAATAATGATAATAATAATAATCATCATCATCATAATCACAATCATTATGAGGAAAGCTTTTGTTATATTTTTAGATCATACACACACATACACACACATGTTCAATTGTCAATAGAATAAATAATCTACGGTATCCAGCCAGTGAATGGTGATTAGCGTAGACATTAAATTATTACTGGTGCAGAAGCAACTTGGCTAATCTCCATATATGCATTGTGGTTTACACTATGCCCATATATATATATATGTGTGTGTGTGTTTGTGAGTGTGCGGTTAAGAATGGAACACTAATAGTGGTAATAAACGCGTTAGGTTTATGTTTCGCTCGCGTGATTTCTTCATTTTGATTTTTAACCGCACGCGAAAGTCCATAAATTTTCCTAATGTTTCTAATTGAAAGAAAAGAAGAAAAAAAAATGTTGAATATATTTTATATATTTATTTTTTATTCCAAAAATAATCATTCGGTATAGATAATTGAATTGTATTAATAATTCACTGGAATTTATTATTATCCAGACAAAAGCATTAATGTTTGAATAAATTAGAATGACAGATAATACTAGAGAAGAAGAAAAAAAAATGAGAGCGGATGGGTCGAATCTTTCAAGTCGAATGAAGAGAGGACACTGCGAGGATATAGAGTTTAATTCGCAATAATAGACTCACGCTGTTATGTCTAACGTTACAGGGTCGAACAGTGTTTTCCTGGTATGAAGTTCCCGGTTATGAACGTGCCAATAGTGTGCTCTCTATTGCTGATGATTATGCTGGTAGAATTCATTTAGTTGATGGTAAAATAAATCCAGATTATGGACAGGGAAGCATTAATTTGACCAATATTAGAGACAGCGATCAGGGTTGGTACGAGTGCAAGGTCATATTCCCTGATAGATCGCCGAGTTCGAGAAATAATGGCACGTGGTTTTATCTCAGTATCGAAGGTGAGATTAAAAACAAAAACGGTTTATAATTCTTCTTTTATATTCGCTGATAATAATTATTATTATTGACATGCAATTGTTTGATTAATTTGAATGGACTGTTGCATGAATGAAAACGTCACCTAATACTGACCTTTTATTAAACTTAAACACAATATATTTTTTTTTATTAAAGAAAAATAGAATTGATTGATTGTAAGTGAAACAAAAAAAACAAAAAAACAACACCAAAACAAAAAAAAATATTGAAATGTGTTTTTATTGATGATTGTTTTAAATGAAAGTTATTTCTGTTAATTCAATGATTTGTTGGTAATAAATGTTTTATTGTTTGTTTGTTAATATTGCTTGAATTTTCTACTAACCGGAAATAGGACAGACTTGTTAAATTGTTTAACCGTAGGTTTGTTGCCACGGCACAACGGTGTTTCAGGTGAAAATTTATTGGCTGTACCGCCAATCAACAAGACAGTTATGGAGGGTGATATTGTTGAGTTTGATTGTGTGACTAAGGATTCAAATATGATTATTACATGGCTGCGTGATGGTGTTGAGATTCCAGAACTTGAAGTAGGATCAATTCAATAACAAAATAATTGTTAAATATTAGAATTAATTTATTTATTTGGAATGAGTGTAAAATGGAGTAATTATTGAAAAATAATTGAAATAAAATGAAATATTTAATGTAATGTTACTATCAGGATCTTCGTGAACGTGCCGCAGTCGATAATAATGGAACATTGTCAATAAGACCTGCAGCTATTGGGGATTTGGGTGAATACACTTGTGTCGTGACAGACATTGTTGGAGATCAACAAACAGCGTCAGCTTTTCTCAATGTTCAATGTGAATATACAAAATATTTTTTGATTCGTTTATAATTTTTTTATATTGAATATTTGATTGTATATTTACAGGTAATATAATAGAATAATTTCGTATAGAATCGGTTGTAGGAAATTACTGGAGATTCAAAAAACATTATTGAATATATGATAATGTGATAGTCAGTAATTATTAAAATTTTTTATATATTTCGTGTTAATGTTACGTATCGTAGAGAAATATTTATGTAAAATAATTAAAAAAAATATACAAATTCTCGAATTTTTTGTAATTTCTTAAGTAATTGTTGGAAAATCCGTCTGCAAATAATTAATGAACATTTTATTTTATAATGTATTGAGTTCTCAGTCAATTCCAGTGAAATTAACCAATTAATAAATATTATTTAATAGTTTTTTATTATTTTTCTGTTTTTCAGATAAAGCAAAAGTTATTTATGCTCCAAGGGAAATATTTTTTCCTTATGGAAAGCCAGCACTGTTGGACTGTCATTTTCGTGCAAATCCACCATTAACAAATTTACGATGGGAGAAAGATGGATTTTTATTTGATCCATACAATGTTCCAGGTGTTTTTTATCGTAGAAATGGTTCACTATACTTTAGTAAAGTTGATGAAACACATTCAGGAAGCTACAGTTGTACACCGTACAATGAGCTTGGAACTGAGGGTCCAAGTCCATCAATTTCAGTGGTAAGCGCACTGAGTATTAACGTTATTTTTTTTAATTTTTAAACACCACCAGTAAATTTATTCACATGATTAACCATTTATTACTCCCCTAATCATATATATCATTCTGTTTTGTTATTCAATCAGAGACAGCGTGACCGATTATATATACATGTGTTCGTGCGTGTTTGCGCTCTATTCTTATTATTAATTATTTATTTATAGGTAGTACAAAGGCCGCCAGTATTCACAATTACGCCGCAACGTTTGTATATGAGAAAACTTGGAGAAAGTTTGGAAATTCCATGTGATGCTAAAGATGGTGATCAATCTCAACCGCCAACGATCGTCTGGTTTAAAGTATGTTTTCCGTTCAATATAAATTTTTCAGTCACATAAAAAATCAAAAATCAACAAGACAAAAAAAAATCGAAAATTAGAATAAATAAAAACACACACGCACACCCATTGTAGCTTTTTGATGGTTACTTCGATTTTTTCTTCTCCTCTCTGTTTGGTTTTTCATTTCTTCATTTTTATCCTTTTTTTTTTTTTTTTTTTTTTTCACTTTTTATTTTTGTTTTTGGTATTATCTCATCGTCATTGTTGCTTTAGTCATTAGAATTATTTAGTTGACATTCATTTAGTCGCACTATTTTCTCTTCTTCAATCTTACATGGAACACCTGTTGTATTATAAATGAAATAAATATTTGCCATGGTTTCAAGGTGAATTGTTTTCAAAAAAAAATAAAAAACAAAGTAGATATATATGTATTGAGTATTTGCGTAGTTAAATGTTTAAGTGGGTTTATGTAGTCGTGATAATAACTAACATAAAAAGGTTTTAAAAGATATGAAAAAAAAAAAAATGAATGAATAAATAAATAAAGAAAAAGAAAAAAAGAAAAAATAAAAATATTGGGGGACAACTACTAACACAACCTTCGGTCAGAAGGACGGGTCACCACTCTCGCAGGAACGGGCTATTTTCAATGGTGGAAATCTGACGATTGAACGGATACAAGAACAAGATCGTGGACTTTATCAATGTGCAGCAAGCAATCAAGCAGCAACTATTGTTGCTGATGCCGAATTAATGGTATTAAATGTTCCACCAAGAGCGCCATACAATTTAACTGCTAATAGCAGTAAAACGGCAGTGACATTGACATGGGTGCCGGGATATGTGAGGCCAAAAATGGAATACGCTGTATGGTGAGACAATTTTATTTTTGTTAAAGACATTGTGGTGAAAAATTACTCTAGTTTAGATTCATTCATTTTTTATTGCTCGGTACTTATAAGTACTACAATTTGCGTACTTATTGATTTAACAAATGGTCAATAAAAGAATTCAATTTTGATATTTGTCAAAGTTGAAAGAATGTTGTATTTTGAGAGAGCTCATTTAGTTTTTACTCTCAAGGAAATGGGCACCTTTTTATAGCAATTTGGTATTTCACATTCATACGTTTGTCATTCTTTCATTGCACAATATTTTTTAAATTGGACACTATAACGACTCGTCTGACAAAACCATTTGAAACAATAAAAAAAAATCGTTTTTTCGAAAATCGTAGAGTGGCCTAACCCTTTAATAATTTTGAAATTACATTTATTCCATGTACACAACGAAAATGACACTTATTAAATCTGATTGAAAAACAGGTACAGACCAACGGACACCTCTGAATGGAAGACAATGAAAATTCCATCGAAAAAAATTACTGAAGCGACAATATTAAATTTAAATCCAGGAAAAGAGTATGAATTTATGGTGTTGAGTCAAGATAAACATGGCGATGGAATGTTTAGTAAAGCTATTCGTGTTCTCACACAAACAACACCAGGTAAATCCAAATAATTAAATAGCTAAAGTTAATTGAACAGTAATTATCAATAAATTATCTACTCTATTTTATTTGACTGCACCAGGATCATTTGATCGTAAATCAGCGTCAGAATTTCGCAGTACTCATGGAATGGAGACGATTGAATCACCACGTAATCTTCGTGTTCAAGTAACTGGTGAAGGTTATTTAGTAACATGGGATCCGCCATTAAATAATCACGAAAATGTGAAAGTTTATATTGTTCGATGGTTTCGAGGAGTAGCCGATGAAAATTTACATGGTAGAGCCGAGACCACAGATACATTTTATTTAGGTATTAAATAATAATTTAATTGAATAGAAAAATAATTGAATCCAATGAGATGAAATCAACCATAAAGAGATTTGAATTTTGTCTTTATTTCATCAGATTTATTGACGAATATTATTCACTGCTATTCGCAAATATAAAATTTAAAAAATCAAAAAAATGATTATCTTCTATCGCTAAATCAATTGTGTGTTGACACCAAAAATATTTCAATTAAATTTTGTCATATTTCACGTGATCTCATTAGATGGAATGAAATTATAAATGTAAATCGCAATATTTTATTGCTAATTGATAAATAATTTTTATTTTACCAGTTAAAACATTGGAGGAGGAGAGTAATTATATTTTTGAAGTGTCTGCGATGTCACATACAGACGATATTGCAACGAGTGAATTGGTAACATTGGAAGTGCCGGCGTATCGGAGAAATCGCGCAATATCAATGGGTATTGTAGCGGGCATTGGTTTCTTAGCTGCTGCACTCGCTGCAATTTGGTGGACAAGGAAAAAATTGTGCCGATCATCATTGACAAAATAAATGTAAGAATGAAAAATTGTAATTAAATAATAATGCATTGATATGTAATGTCAAACAATTAATTGATCAATTAATTAGTTATTCAATCACAATTGAATCACCCATTCACTCGTTCATGAATGTTTCTAAATTTTAATTTGTAATGGAAATTGGGTAATGATATATAATTGTATATGCGATTTAGATAATATATGAGGAGTATTTTTGTTGTTTTGCTGCTGCTGCCGTTGACGATAATGATGGTAATACTTTTAATAATGTGTTCGATAGAATTATTTATTATTAAACAAAAAAACAATTTCTTATATATGCGCAATGCGGCTTTATAGCGTCTGTACAACATAGAAATAAAGAGAGATGAAAAAAAGAATAATAATTAGAAAATACACGAAATAATTATTTGTATCCACTTAACTACTATTATTATTATTATTACTATTATTATTGTTATTATTATTATTATTGTTGTTGTTGTTTTTATTTAAGAAGTTGTTCTTTTTCTTTTGGTTTTTTATTACGTAATGATAAGAAATGTTTTTTTTTTCTCAACATTCAAATGAATTTTGTTATCCAACAATTGCCATATTTTATTCATTTACACTGAATTAATCAATCGATATTCAAAATTAATTCAATTTAATATGAGAATAACGGACAAATAAATTTCGTTTCATTGTTTCACATCACACAATAAATAAATAATTGAAATCGTGAATAATATAATATTTCGAATTATAAGAAATATTTTTTACTTTCTGTTTTTATATATTTTTGTATATATAAAATTTATATATTTGGTTCATTATTTTTATTTTAATTTTATTTCGGATCAATTAACATTTGTGTGCACATTTTTGAATTTTTTAATTGAATAGTCGGGTGAATAATTTATATTGATTGTAATACGTACATTGGAAATTCGATTACTCGATTGGATTATTGAATATTGTGAAGGATATTACATCATTTATTTGTAGGTTGTTGCGTTAGAATTGAAGATCAGAAGCTGTTGACTCCATCGCACCAATATTTAACTGGCAATTATTAGGTTGAATATCAATTTAAATATGTCAATTAAATATTTGTGCTCCACCTCTCGAGTAATTGAAATGAATCGCTTCAATAATTGACCAGTTTATTATTCAAAACGACAAGAGGTCAATATTTTTCTTTACTGTTTTTTTTTTGAACTGTGTTTGGATGTCTTTGGACTCGCAGAAGTATCTCAAGTTCATCCATTTTTTTTTCAATATCTTACCATTGTAAGGGTTCAATGTCTTTTACTCCAATATTTTTAAAGACAAAAATCATTTCGACGAAAAACGACTTTAAACACTTTGCACTCAATTTATTTGTACGGTAATTTTTTTTCCCACAATTTCAACTGTATAATTTACTAAAATACATTAGTCAATACTAAAATGAATAATATAATAGAAAATTCACAAAATTATAATAATGGAAATGTAAAGACATGGCCAAATTGTTATTAATTGATGAAATAATTAAAAAATATAATTATTAAATTCATATTGGCCGAAAATTTTACTAAAACGTGACCTGAATACAACCAAAACAGTATTGATTTCATATTAATTCATAGTCATTTACTCCAACTCATTTTCACTAATAATTTTC
This sequence comes from Galerucella tenella, assembly GCA_910591685.1. Lineage (NCBI taxonomy): Eukaryota > Metazoa > Arthropoda > Insecta > Coleoptera > Chrysomelidae > Galerucella > Galerucella tenella. The sequence goes on along the minus strand of CAJUYH010000963.1, from coordinate 4,990 downwards.
CAATATAATAAATAACCATTAAAACCACAAATATTTATCAACTGACAATATATATTTTTTTACCATCCCAGTTATAGTTTATCTAAATGCTGAATCAACAATTCTATTCGCTATTCTGTTTAAAGACAAATGAACTTTCATGACAACGTAAATTTACATATGCTGATGTGAAACTTTCGAAAGAACATTATTACAAATAATTATCGCGTCAGTATGAAAAATGATACCGAAAATTTAATAATATATTTACTCGACATATCCAAATATGCGGAATGTAATAAGTACAGGTGAAAGAGAAAAAAATCAATGCAATGGTTGGCTATGTATATATTGTACAATTGTATGACGAAACAACAAGATTTTCTTGCAAAGTGTATATAATATTTGAAGGGCTTCGTAGTCACAAGTTAATCCGATGACCAAAAGAGATTGAATTACCATAAAATAAGTAATCGATGCATTCGTACATGTATATGAATGTTGGTCACTAATTATCCTTCAATATAAAATTACAATACAAATAATAAATTTATTTTTATAATAATTATTAAAAATTCGATCCAACTGACAAACGCAATGGTATAAATGCAGAATAAAAATCAAATGACCATCGATTACATATATTATACTACATGCAACGAGAAATATTCAATTGTATATTATTTTTTATTCTCTCATATTGTATATTACATTTAATTGACATACGTGCATTTAATTCAAGGTTATTTTAACCAAAGTCACGTATAATATTATGAGGCCACTGACATACTCTTGTTCTTCTGCCCTTACTCATATCATTCACGATCACTTGCTTGACTTGGCTGCTCGGCGCATTTTGCTCTTTATAATATTAATAAGTCAATTAAGGCACTAAACTGAACAATCGAGACGTCTCTACCAGCATAATCTTCGCTGATCTCTCACGCACTAGGCACAGTTTATTGCTATATATATATATATATGTGTGTATATTGTTTTGAAATGATTGAAAGAAATATTATTTTCAAAATTGTTCCAGTTTTTTTTTTAGTCAATTTTTTTCTATGCTGATTGAAAATGCTCTATGGGAAGTACGTGAATAAAAATAATTGCGTGCATAGGACGATGAATTAATGTGTCAGTTTATTATTTATTATATAATTAAATAGTTATTGTTTATTGGGGATTTTCAATTGGATCATTTAATTATTGAATCGATATATTGTTATGAATTATTGTGGTAAAATTTTTGTTCTTGAAATTATTTTACATATTCATTGGCTTACTGCGAAATCTGATCAAAATCAAAAAACTTGATTTTCCACAAATTACGCTTAAATTTTAGATATTTCTATAAAATAAGGTTTTCCTTGCATTCAAGCACAGTTTTTACACACAATCCATGAAGTGTATTTATAAATATATGAAATATGATGACAACGGATGATGATCAAGTCACCTTGGTGATTTTTCGTTGTGGTAAAAAGTGTTTAAATTTAAATGGTTATTATCAGGTAGGTTTAATTCCATCGTTCTATGGGGTATAATGATTCGATGAATTTTTCGAGCAATGCAGATTATTTTCACCAGTGATTTCGTTGTATTAACTCAAAACTTCTATATTTTAACTTGGTTAAAATACTTTGCAGTAAACCCACGATATTTATTTCAATTGTCCATTTCTTCTTAGATTTATAATAAATCTACTATTTTTTATTTACGTTTTTCTGTTTATAGTAATATTTCAATATTCAGTAGTGCACAATATAATGCTGGAATTCGCAGAAAAACTTATGACGTAAATAAGGTAAAATATATTAATTATGTGAAAGTTTGTTTAAACAAGTTTGTTGCATTATTTCCAAAATCAATGTTAATTTTAGAAAATTAATATTCATGATCTCGAATATTCTGAGATAACTCAATAAATTCTATAAATAAAATGTATATTTATAATATTCTTATTTTTATTTTTTTTATTCTTGACAAAATTCATGTAGAATTTATTTTCATGCGTATATAAATTTTTTGTTTGCTCTTATTTTGAGGCGATAACTATATACTCGTGAATACATTCATATTACTGTGATTAATCAAGAGAACGAAATCAAAAAACTAAATTAATAAAAATGTATATTTCACTTTACCAAGTATCGAATTTAAACAAATACCGAACTTTTATAATTCAAAAGGCTTTAACAATATAAGTATTGCGAAAAAAAAAAATGTCTCTCTGTTCATTGTCTCGGAATAAAATTCGAAATAGAAATTTTGTAAGATCTAAACATCTATAAATTTACAATTGAAGTAAATAAATTAATAAATAAATAGATATTTATATAATTTGAAAATGTTGAAGACCCAATTGTCAACTAACTGAAGAATCAGGAAAATCACATGTTTTATTTCAATTAAAATTGAAATAAAACAATAATAATATACAACAATTGGAATAAATTTTTTTTTTTTCCTGTCAAAGACAAAATATCTGGCTCACTGTAATACCGGCGGCGTTGCCACGCACTGAATACTATACGTGTGAATGTGGATATGTAAAACTGATCCGCGTTCATTGCCTCGTTTAAATGTGAACAGTGGTCAGTGTATATGCTACAATACAAGTCTAACTCGCTTTCCACGTCAGTCATCATTCGTACTCGCGATTGAGATGGTGGATTGTGTAAGCGTTTAGCAAGCCCTCAAACACGTGCGTGAGTTGCTTTGTGAGAAACGCAGACAGAAATATACCATCGTTATCCGATCATTTTTAATTGAATAAGCAGTGTTCAGTTTGCAGTGTTTAGTGACATTTGTACAATTGATTGTAAAAACATAAATTACGTCTTCTATCACATCTTTTTTTTTTATTATAAATACACAGTTTTGTTGAACAAAATTATAAACTATTCAATTTATTAAGCGACGCCTAAACTATTTTTTAAATATATTAAAATTTTCCGCACAAAGTGAGTACATATTATTGTAAAATAAAAAAAAATTAATTTTTATTTTACTCAATTTTTTTTTTCTGTTTGAATTGAGAGAAAATTTGTGGAAGGTTCAGAAGAATTTTGTTCGGGTGTAATTTAAAAGACGATATATTTCGTAAGAGGCCTGTTTGGAGGAAATGGTGAAGAGAGAAAAGCAGAGGAAAAAAAAAAGATGAAAAAAAGAAACTAATACCTGTGCAGTTGAGATGAGGATTTTTGGGGTATCGGATGACGGGAAGAAAATTATGGTAGAGAGAAAAAAAAAAAGATGTTGAATGGAGGGAAGAGAGATAGATTGAGTACAAAAGAATATCCCCCACAGTTTAGAATGTTCCACCATGATGTGCGCCAGTATGTCCATGAAATAAATTATGAAGCCGAGTGTAACTGCGTCACAAAAATGAATTTCGATTGGATTTATGGTTGAGCTGAGGGATAATGGAATGAGAAAGATTCCATCGATCGTGGGACACTTAACAAATATTTTTGTTCATTTTCAAGATAACACACTGACTCATTGAAACACTCATTATATACTAGATAAAAACAAAAAGGAGTATTTTATCAAAATAAACTGGAAAGTTATTTCAATATTATTCTCTATTTAAAAAAAAAATTCTCTTCATTTCCTCTTACAATAATACTAAACAAACAATTGTGCATGAATATACAAAACAATTTTTAATTTTCATCCACTTCTCATCGCAATAAAAAAATCAAATTTAAAAAGAAGAAACAATATTACACATTGCAACATTAAAACATTTATTATCAAGTGCTTACCATTTTTCCAGTCGCAAAATTTTCATTCTTTCACAACGTTCATCACTCAATTAACTCGATACATTTCACTTCTCTCCAGCTTACCACTGCCCTTCAAACACTTATTATAAATAATCTTCCAAAATAATATAATAATATCAGTAGGTAGCGCAGTTTATTATTTATATTGCAATACTTTCAAAATGTTAAATTGACAAATTGACCAAGGAGAATGTTTCATGAGAATGTCAACTAAGAATAAACACACTGCACTGGCAACTACTGGCTGACTTATCTTTTTGGCTCAGCTTGGCTTCATAATAGTCTTCAGGTCATTAGACATGTGTGTGCACTGATAATAATGAAACCAATACAAGTTAAAAAAGCGTTCAATGGTTTCAACTGTTACTGTTTATTATACTGCACTACATCATTATTAACTCATGGATAATTTATGAAGAATTCGATCATGTCAATTTTTTTTTGCATTTTTTTTTTTCGCTACACTATACATTGTATATAATAATGCAATAATATAATACAATAACTTCATATGAGACGTTAAATATGTTCAAGGTTTCATACTATCACCAGTCAAATCATTCAGAGATAAATGCGACGCAGTGACAACAATATTTACCATCGCAGAGTCACTGCTTTAAAAGTATACATATATATATATATTAACAACGCAACACGTGTACACTGATGATCATTATTTCTTTTTTTTTTTCAATAGTCTGTCACGTAATGCAGAGATATTACGTGACAAATTATCGAACGTTAAATATAGAATAATAAAAAGAATAAAATAACGAAGATGAAAGAAATTATGTTGATAAATTTCATCGTATTATACTATAGACATTATCAAATGATAAACTTTATATTTATTATTACAAATATAAATATGACATTGGTATGAAGAGTCATATTCATTTGATATGAAATATACACGTGTGTAGTTTACATTTGATTTCGTAATAATCGAAACAACAATTCGTACAATTTAAAAATCGACATACCATTCCATTTATAATTGCAAAAGCGTATCTGCTTGGCTTATTATTGGACAATATAAATCTTAAGTTAACTTCCATTTATTCATATATGGTAAACATCGTACGATAGGTCTTTTTCTTCTGTGTTACGGGTCAAACGTATCCAATCCGTTCCAATTAAATAATCTTCATATAATTAAAGAGAGAAAAACAAAATAAATAAAACATTTTATAGTTGAATGAGGCAAAAAAAAAAAA
>CAJUYH010000962.1:50744-61775 GCA_910591685.1 Galerucella tenella | reverse complement strand
GCTCTCTTATTAAACTTTCAAGCAGAGGTCTATGCAATACTGGTGCAAGGGCAAATAACATGAGAGCCTACAACAACAGGCAGATCAGGATCTACAGTGACAGCCAAGCTGCCCTTAAAGCACTTCAGAGCTCTAGGGTAACATCTCGGCTGGAATGGGAATGCGGCGAAGAGCTTAGAAGACTGGCGACTCGGAACAGTAACACTGGAGTGGGTCCCAGGTCACAAAGGAATCGTTGGCAATGAAAAATTTGACGATCTCGCAAGAGCAGGATCGTCAACTCCGATGAACGGACCCGAACCTGCTGTGGGCATCCCCAGGTGCTTAACGAGGTCATGGTTAAGAGGATGGGTGAAAGAACAACACAATAAACACTGGAAGAATACGCCCAGGCAAATACATGGGAAGAAATTCATAAAAGAACCATCAGAAAAAGTAGCAAAAGAGCTGCTCTCAATGAGCAGGAACAAACTACGCACCATAAGGGGGCTACTTACGGGACACTTTCCCACAGAGGAGCACCTAAACAAAATAGGGCTGTATAACGGAGACCTTACATGCAGAAGATGCAAAAAGGATACCGAAACAGCTCTGCAAATACTATGCAACTGTGAGACTCTAGAAGACTTCTACAACCAACCAGCAAAGAACCTGTATGAGCTAATACAGGGAACGGATTGGCTGAATAAGCTGATCAGAACACTTAGGAGTATCAACAATAAGCCCATGAGGCTGAGGTGGTGCCGGCGAAGGGACGGCACCTTTAAGAAAACTTTCTAGGACCAGATTGGATAGAACTGTTGAAAGTGGATCCCCTGTCTTAATTAAACCTTTATTAACATCAAAAGTCCAGGATATACCACAACTTTGTTTGGACTCCACATAAGTAGATGATAATATGATCGTTGGTCAATAGATTAAGATCTAGAATAATAAAATTAGGATAGGAATCAGCAATGGCAGGGACACTGGATAATCAAAATTACTATAAGTCATTTGTTATAAAATCTATGCTCAATATTGTGGAAATTGGAGGAAATCCTTGCTTCCTCACCAACTGAAATATGGATAGAAAATGTAGTGTTAGTATTTAATTTTAACTTACAGCATTAAATTGGTCCTGTCTTTGAATATGATGCTGGATAAACATCACATTATGTATTGCTTTTTCTAATTCGAAAGGATACTTTTTTCTTGTACCAGAATCGCTTTCATCCAATCCTGAAAATACTGACGGTAGTCCATTGTATCCAAGGCGTTCACTAAGAGTACCAGCAAAACCTCTTAATCTAAAAAACAAAAATAGCGCCGAAATTAATAACATTTTCAATATATCAATTGGGATTTATTTTAATTACTCAGTTTAAATACAAATAACTAACTAACCTAGCTGTGGTAGTACTAGAGTGTAGCCCGTTACACCCACTAACCCTATTCATAGAAGAGCTAGAAGTGCTGGACGAAGACGATCTACTAGAAGGCATAATTTCTAGCTCTCTCTTCTTTAAAGACAATCTATTCAATGGTATTTTATTTGCTGCTAGTTCTGTTAATAGATCTTTCGGAACTCTCATAAGTAGCAGCTTTGGTACGCTTTTTATAAAGAAACTTCTCACCCACGGCGCCATTCTGTGAGTACTTGGTTTTCTATAATGTACGTTTAGAATGATTATGGTTATAACTACGGAAAATCCCACCATAACCATGGTGAAGAGGATATATTTTCCTAAAAGAGGTAGAGCTAGCGAGGTTGAAGGTATAATTTCGGAAATTAGAAGAAAAAACATCGTTTGCGATAGAAGAATGTTTATACACAACGCAATTTTTTCTCCAGAATCAGCTGGTAAATAAAATACCAGTACTGAGAGGTACGATATTCCTACGCAGGGTACTATGAGGTTTACTGTGTAGAAAAGGGTTTTCCTTCTAAGTGTTATATTGAAGAATATATCTGAAACAAATGTCATTGTGTTAATAATAGCCTAGTCAAAGTACACATAAAACCACACACACACACACAAAGAATACAAAAAACTTGAAAATTCAAAATTGAGTAGGTATTTGAGACGGTTGCTTTCAACATAAGAAACACTTTACGATGCTAGGCAATTATCCGGAAAATCGTTGAGTAAATTTTGTTTTTGTTTTTTTCACTCTAATTGTTTTAATAATGAAAAAACAGAAAAATGTTGTAATCAAAAATTGTAGCTGATACATTTATCTACAAGTTTTATCTGAAAAGTTTCTCTGTAAATTGAAAAGTTTAGGAGATAAAATTAATTTCAGTGCAAGTCTATTCGTAGCTAAATTTATTATTCGCTCGACTTAAAAGTTAATAATTTTGGGCTTATAACATTCTGAAAAACTAAATAAACACATGTGAAATGTAGAGAAAGATCTCAGCTTTCAGATACAAATTCAAATTTAAAAAAGTAGATTTTTTAACTGTAAAATCAATTTACTTATACAAAATAGAGCTAAAAAGTCAAAAAACAATTTTAATTCCTATTTAATTAATACTTATCCCATCGATAATTCCTTTTAGATTCAGCATTGCAAATGAGCATGAAACATTATTATTATAAAAGCAAAGCCATCAATATTTCAAATTTTAAGCAAATGCTTCTTAAAAATTTGTTTTTTTGCATGCTTAATTTTACTTGTTTTTTTTTGGCTTCATTCAATTATATCTTTTTTCGAAGTTATTATAATTAAATGAAACTTCACCACTAAACACTTTGGAGTGTCTAATTTCGGAACTACTATACAGTTTTTCTGTAAATATCAAATTTTTTAAATAATAGACAATTATTTCTAATAAATACTTAAATCAGACGTCTTTTAGCAAACCTTCTACAACTTTTTATAGTGTTTATGATATTATCCAGCATCGTAAAGTTTTTCTCATGTTAATCACAGCCCTTTTAAATACTGGTACGGGTAGGTCCACAGTTACGAATCTATTTTGGGTAACCCAATTCATTTGTGAAGTGCTGGAGAAGAAAAGTCAAGTTGATATTATCTACACTGACTTTTCTGAAGCTTTTGACAAAATGGACCATGGCCTACTTTTACATAAACTTAATTTATTTGGTGTAGATGACATGTTAATTGCTATACTTAGTTCTTATCTTATTGATCGCCCTCAATATGTTCAAACTTTAGGATACAAATCTCAACCTTTTCTTCAAACTTCAGCTGTCCCACAGGGCTCTATATTGGGTCCCTTACTATTCAACATTTTTATAAATGACATTACCGAAGATCTGGATGCTGACATTGATAAAGACATATATGCTGATGATATGAAACTATACTGTGAAATAAACTCCGTTAATGACTGCTTAAAATTTCAGAGAAACCTCAATTTGGTCAATAATTGGTGTATCAGAAACAAGCTTCCTATGAACCCAAATAAATGTAACCTAATGTCCTTTTGTCGGAAAGAAACAACTATCCAATTTGATTACACCTTGTGCAACATTGTCCTCGACAGACCAGATGTCCTGAAAGATCTGGGTGTTTATTTTGATCAAAGGTTATCTTTTGTTCCTCATACACAAAAAACGGTCTCTGCAGCATATCGGTCGCTGGGTTTCATAGTTAGAAATGCGAAATGTTTCAAAAATATTAACACATTGAATATTTTGTTTTCGGCATTTGTAAGATCGCAACTGGAGTATACATGTGTTATTTGGAGCCCGAAATATAATATTCATGTTTCCGCTTTGGAACGAGTACAAAGAAGATACTTTAAGTCGGCTTCTTATATCTTGGACGGTCTTTATCTTGTTAGAGGCACACCTCAGGAACACTTTTATTCTCGTTTTAATAGCAGTAGTTTACTCCGTCGTCGCTCAATGCATTCAGTTATGTTTTTATATAAAATTGTTAATTATATTTTAAATGTGATATTATTGTATCGCTACTAAATTTCAGAGTTCCTAGAACCAATAGCCTTTTCTATGAATTACCACATAGGACAAACGCTTATAAATTTGCACCATTAAACCAACTTATCATTGAATACTCGATTGAGTCAAACATAGATATTTTCTGCGCAAATAATAGACAAATAAAACGTATCTTTCTCCGGGGTAATTCGTAGGAAAGATTTCACTTCGCATATAATGTTTGTGTAAGTCTCTTTTTGTGAGTGCCTAGCTGTATATGAGTACTTACTTTTTTTTCCCTAATACTGCATTGTATTATTTTTTCAATTTTTTCTTCTCACCTGTCATTATTATCCTGTGTTTGTCCTTATCCTGTAATTGGGCTTGCCGAGGATATTGTAATTAAATAAATAAAAATACTCAATTTTTAATTTTCAAGATTTTTTTTGCGGCATTTTACGGATATTTTGTGTACTTTGACTAGGCTGTAATATATTGATATTATACAGTGTGTCTACTTAAGTTGGAACCATATGGAACACTTGCTCATTATTGGTTTTATCAGAAAAATGTATTCTTGATAAAACGTTCTGCAAACGAGCATGGGAAAATCTGCAAATAATACTGCACCATTTTTTTGCCCAAAGCTCTTTTAAGTTTAACACCAAAATGGATGAAACAGCAAATAGGGCGAGAATTGTAAATAATGGAAATTAGGGACTGGAGAAAAAAGACCCAGGACAGGACATGTCAATCCATAAACGCATGCAAGGATTGACAAGGAAAAAAATGATAAAGAGAAGTTAGGAATATATGGAAGGTTTGAGTAATAATAATAAAACAGCAAAAAAAAATGGATCTATGATAATCAATACACAATTTTAACGAAATAAACGGAAAAATGAGGAGAGTGATCCGGCGCCTGAAAGAACATGGAATGAAAGGTAGAAACAGCAACAGCTGCTCCTATAAGCCAATAGGGTGCAGTGCTCCCGGCATTAGAACGGCTTCCAAAACAAAACAAGAAAAAACAGTTGCTCCTGATCTGTCTTATTGGAGTTATCTAGTCATGTTGACAATTTTAAATCAAAAACTTTCAACCAACACACAGTATCAACTCTGCTATTAAAAATATTTGTATTACCTGGATATGGCTCAGCACAACATGGATAATATCTTTCATGTCTTTCTGCAGGAACACCCAGAATATCCCATTCTACACTAGGATAATATTCTCTTAAATCTATACCTACTTCTACTTTATCCTCTCCAACCTTTTGATCTATGTGTTTTAAGTCAATCTGCAAAGATAAAAAAGAATAACGAAATTCTATTAGAAGACTATAACAGTGCTATTCAAAAGTCCCCTCCCCCTCTCGTATCTTTTGAACGACTACACTTACATTAATAAAATTTGGAGGGTGAAAATAAAGTGTTGTAAACTTCTCTACGAATGGTAACAGGTGACGTGATAGTAATAGATGACGTCACAGTGCCACTCTGGCCAATAATTCCAAATAGGACCTTATGGCAAGTGATATCTCGTTTGAAAGGCATTGACATCGGCTACATAGCCATATTAATTTTGTTTGGGTTTAAACTAATTTTGACGGATAAATTGAATAAATACCAAAATTATTGAAATTATTTTTTTAAATTTAATCAATCAAATATCAACAATGGATTCTTATAGCAAGTGTTCGAAATTTGCTCCGTCTACTTCCTGACAGTGATACATCCTATTAGTAAACTCTTGTCGTACTCGTTCGAATGTGTCAGCTGAAATAGCATTGCATTCTTCAATAATTTTTTCTTTCAAAACGCCAATGCTATCTGGTGCCGTGGTATAAACCTTGGATTTCAAGTACACCCATAGAAAAAAATCTAATGGTGTCAGATCTGGTGACCGAGGTGGTCATTCTATAGGACCTCGCCGGCCGATCCATCTACCTCGATATTCTTCATCCAGGTAACGTCTTACTGCACCATCTTGTTGAAATGTTATTTCCAGATGGCCGAATTCATCTGGATTATCTTCAAGAATTTCAAGAATTAACGGCTCAATTGCATTTTCTAACATCTCCAGATACACTTCACCGCTTAAATTTGAATTTAGAAAGACAGGACCAACTATGTGGTTTCCCAAAATACCTGCCCAAACATTGACCTTCTCTGGAAATTGGGTATGTTGTTCACGAAAGGTGTGAGGATTTGTGTCACTCCAATAACTTACATTTTGTGTATTCACATTTCCATTGAGGCAAAAAGTATTTTCGTCACTAAAACAAATTGTATTTGTGTAATGTGCGTTTTAACTAATTTTATTTGTCATACATTCACAGAATTCGAGTCTTCTGTCGGGGTCGTCATCCGAAAGGTGGTGCACCATTTTTAACTTGTATGGATGAAATTTATTTTTAGCCAACACTCTCTGTACTGTACTTTTACTTACTTCACAGATAGACGCAACTTTAGTTGATGAGGAAGTAGGGTTTACTACCATTTCAGCAACTATATCAATTTTTTTATCATCACTAAATGTTGGTCGACCAGATCGTTCGGCATCTTGAACACTACCTGTTGCTTTAAACTTGTGAAGAAGCTCCCCCAAATAAGTTCTCGAGATAGGGCGATCTGGGTATCTCTCATTAAATGAACGTTCCGCTTCATGAAGATTCTTTCTAGATTCATCAATTATTAAGATAGCTGCTACTTTGTCGGCTTGAGTACGTACCATTTTGCCTATGTAAACTGTTAATAAAACTAAATATTTAAGCTATTTAGAAAAACTTTGCAACAAATACTATTAAATTAAAAACGTCAATTTTTTTTGACAACTAACCAGAGGCAGACTGAAAAATCTTCAATATTTAAATGTAAAATAATAATTTTGGTATTTATTTAATTTATCCGTCAAAATTAGTTTAAACCTAAACAAAATTAATATGGCTATGTAGCCAATGTTTCAAACGAGATATCACTTGCCATAAGGTCCTATTTAAAATTATTGGCCAGAGTGGCACTTTGACGTTATATATTACTATTACGTCACCTGTTACCATTCGTAGAGAAGTTTACAACACTTTATTTTCACCCTCCAAATTTTATTAATGTAAGTGTAGCCGTTCAAAAGATACGAGGGGGGGAGGAGACTTTTGAATAGCACTGTATAGAGAAAAATTACCTGATTGCCATCGTACGTCCAAGAACCAAATTTCATAAAACATGTTTGTTGGTCGAAAGGAAAATATCTTACATCAATTTCACATGAAGATTTGAAAATAGCAGGAGGCGTCCACATAACCTTGCCAGTATGTCTCAGAACTGCTTTTGTCATTGTGGTTACGACATATTCGCCATCAGCGCTATGAAATAGAAATATAAAATATGAAAAAGATGCAAAAAATGTTACATTATACAGCTTTCAACATAGCAGATAAATACAACTGCATTAATATTATTTGATTTTATCTTGAACCCAAAAAATACAATATTCAAAGGTTGTATTTTAAGTTATACCTAATAGATAACAGAAATTCCAATTTAACCTACTTGTTATAAAGCACAATATCTGGCAGCCAAATATGTTCGGAGGGTACATATAATTCTGTTACTCCACCATATTCTTGTGGATCCCACATAAACTTGTGGTCTTGCCATTCCTTGAAAAAAATAACCCAATAACGAAAATAATTTATAGTTACACATAAAAATATGTCTTACATGTTCTAACCATACGTTTGTCGTGAGAATTTGATCCTTGAGATTCTGAAAAAGAAAGTATTTAAGAAAATGTGTCACATTGGCATTTCCATTTTCCTTCCAACGAAGAAAAAATCTTCATGCTGGCAACATCTCAAAATTTTGTTTATTTTGTTTATATTGGATATAAAATAAAAATCCCAGACACGCCTATGAATATATCGACAATTTAAAAAAAACAAGTATCTTACCAGTTCAATTAATTGTGATAATCTGAGCCCCAGTTTCACCAAAACCGTATCCGTATTATTGCTCACCGGTCTAATCAACCTATTGTAATTACTCAAAAGGTCATCGTACAGTCTTTTCGCGTCGGGGCTACAAAAACAAAAGTCCAAAATATAAAAAAAATATAACATGAAAATAACCAATTCAAATTTCATAATTATATCGTTATCACAAAGAATTATATCACTAACTGAATCACTAAATTCACATAGTGGGGGTAGGGTACAGACACCCCCTCGATATATTAAAGTTCAAATTTGCCAAAAGGTCATTATGTTGGACGGGAGAAGGATGCGGACGTCCTTGCTCGAGAATGTGTCTCTTAATAATACTAGAATCCTGTGATGGAGGCTGTGCTTAGGGAAATCAATAGCAACGCGCAGCATGGCAGGAGCGTATTCGGGCTAATTTGCTATTGATACAAAATATAGGAGTAAAAATTTCATTCAAAATAACATTAATATTAATTACAAAATATATTTATACTGGGCTGACACTCACTGAGACCTGAAATATCTATAATACCTCCTTTCTTGTACTTAGTTCCCGATGAAAGTCTAGAATCAATTTCCTGTAGGCCTGTTTCCCGTAGGAATTTTAGGATGTCTACAAATTTTAGTTTAGGTGAGTGCTCCTCTTATCCAGTAGCCTCCTAGGTATGGTGCCCTAGGATCCTGTACTGCTATGCGTTCCACAAGATTGTGAATGGAGGATTCTGCTTCCAATACACAGAATCGAAAGTCTTTTTACTCCACGAGTTTGAGCTTTTTGAGGTGGCAGTTTCCTCATTTGCTCCAGGACTTTCTTTCAATCTTTTCCTCACTAGATCGTTCCAATTGTCAGATTATTATAATTCTGAGAAGGTTCTAAATAATGATTGGAACTGAATTAATTCCATCTTTTAGAAAATAGACGTTTATTCATTTCTATATTATTTGACAGTTTTTTTTATGACATATATATTATTTTATGATAAAATCAACAAGTCTAATATAAAGGTCACAACAATTCTCCCCTCCTTATTAAAAACTATTTTACAATATAAAGAGACAACTTTTAAAACATATAAACATTCACATATACTGTTAACACACACTTGAATTTTCATTTTATACCATTACGTAGTCTTTGGACCAAACAGGTGGACGTTTTACTCTAAGAGGTCGTAATGATGACGCATCAGGTGTTGGTTCCCCTAAACAGCGTTCATTTAATGAATCTGTATTACTCTGAGGTACTGTTGGAAGCATTGGAATATTGAATGACTGAGTGGGTCCAAACGTTACTTTCTTTTTCCTGACTAGTGTCGATTTCAATTGGTTGACATGTCTTTTTAATGTTCTACCTGAGTCTAAAGCGACCAGATAATGGAGTTTTCCAAGCTTCTTTTCGACATTTCCGAGCTGCCATATGTGTTTATTATTGATGAAAACTCTAGCCTGGATTCTCTCCCCCATTTGAAATGAACGTACTGGTTTGTATGAAATCTGTGAGGTTTTGGGTCGATTAGGAAAAATTGCATCCAAACGGATTCGCATCTTCCGATGTAAATACAATTCGGCAGGAGATTCACCACAAACTAGTGGTGTCGCACGATACCGAAACAAAATGTTTTGGACTTTGTCTTGAATAGGTGTTTTGTCATCCATACTCGCTTTTAATCTATGCTTTAAAGTCTGCACGTTTCTTTCTGCGAGTCCATTTGTCGTCGGATGTCCTGGAGCTATAAATTTTTGGAATATTCCATTGAATTCGCAATATTCTTGAAATTCTTCACTTTTAAAAATTGATGCATTGTCCGAAACTATTTCCAATGGATACCCGTGTACTGCAAAAATATTTTCTAATAATCTAATCGTCGTTAAACTATTTGGAGCATCCTTCAATATTTTAATTTCTGCCCATTTTGATTTCGCATCTATGCATACTAAGAAATAGCATGATTCAAAAGGACCTGCATAATCAATGTGAATTCTCTCCCAATTACTTGTAGGTGAATCCCATGAATGAACAGGTGCCTTCGGCGGATTTGATCTTGTTAGTGCACAGTTTTCACAACTTTTGACTAGTTGTTCGATGTCCCGGTCAATGCCAGGCCAATAGACATAACGGCGTGCCAATTGCTTCATTTTTGTAATTCCCAGATGTGTTTCATGTAGCTCTTCAAGTATACTGGATCTTAAGCTTCCTGGGATTACAATTCTATCCATCCTGAAAAGTATGTCGTCAATCAATGTGTATTCTGAATCAATCGATTGATATTTCAAACTTTGAATAATTTTGCTGAGATCTGGGTCGTTTTTGGTTTCATTTCTAATTATCGTTGATGTAACTTTCTCGCTTGAAATTTGGAAAATTACTTGATGATATATTTGATTCACTTCATCACCAATTCGAGTATCAGTTGAAATATTTGAATTTTCAATTGGAGCTCTAGACAAACAATCGACATTTTGATTTTCTTTGCCTCTCTTGAACTGGACCGAATAATTAAAACCTGAGAGAAATGATGCATAACGAAGTAAACGTGAAGAAGTCATTTGTGGGAGTGCTTTATGATGATGGAATATTCTTGAAATTGGCTCATTGTCGGTAATAAGTAAGAAATGCTTTCCAAATAGATAATTATAGAAGTGATTAACACCAAAAATAATTGCAAGCGCTTCTCTGTCGAGTTGACTATAGTTGCTTTCAGAGACAGTAAGCGAACGCGAAGCATATGCCACTGGTCTTTCCACTCCGTCTATAGTATGGCTGAGTACTGAGGCTATTCCAGTGGGACTTGCATCTGTGGTTAAAACAAGAGGTAAACAGGGATCGAAGGGTATAATAACACGATTGCTACAAAGCTCAGTCTTCAATTGCATGAACGCTGATTCGCACTGTGCTGTCCATAACCATCGTTTATTTTTCCTTAGCAAACATCGAAGAGGATATGAAATAGTAGAAAAATCGGGAACAAATCTGGAATAATATGTGACTAAACCTAGGAATCTTTTAACATCGTTTACATTAGATGGTCGTGGCATATCTTGAATTGCGCGTATTTTGACTGGAGACTTTGAAATTTTGTTGAATTCTACAAGATATTCAATTCGTTCTTTAAAGAATGAGCATTTATTTTTGTTGAGATGAAGATCATAATCCA
>CAJUYH010000962.1:6998-45744 GCA_910591685.1 Galerucella tenella | reverse complement strand
CCGCTTCCAAACAAACTGGAACTTTATCTGCTAGTTACTTTTATCCGACGGATACTTAACTAACGGATAATATTGGCTATTGATAAACCGGGCCTGAATGGGTTGTCAGTCGAACAAAATGTTGAAAAAGCTAACCTGGTGTTGATTTACAAAATAATTAATAAAAAATTACCTCAGTACCTAACTGATCTACTAGTATCTAGGTTTGAACTTCATGGCCGATTATTACGTACAAACCAACATTATAATGTAGAATTTACAAGTAAATCATTTCTCATGAAATCACTGTTCTCTGATGGGCTTCGACTTTACAATTCGCTACCAACTGATATTAAAAACAGTAAAAATGTGTACATATTCAATAAAAATGTGAGTTTATTCCTTAGAGATGGGACATTTTAGTTTTAAGTTATTTTCTTTTGTATATTGTCTATAAATAGAATTAGTCATGGAATATCCATACCTCTAATGGACTTTATTGATTGGTTCAGTACATCCGATTAAGATTTCCAGTCCTCAGCCTCAGCACTTCATTCCTTCCATATGAATACTGCTAAAGGTTTAAAATTTCATTGATCAGCGACTCCAGAGGTTCCAGGTCAACCCTGCTCCAGATTTTGATACTAGTTGTGGAGTATGTATTTGCCATTTTATTGTCTACAATACTTCGTGTGGATTGCCATGTTCAAGAGTCATTGTGATGAGGAGGCAAGAGGTCTGAGGATTTGTTGTGACATACCCCTTTGGTTGCTCTGCAACCTTACTTTTTGAAATGTTCTTTTCGCCAATTGGCATGATTCATTTATATTAATTATTAAATCATTTATATGAATGTGGTAATTAGAGAAGCTGGTCCAAACATGTTAATTGTTGGGATTATTTGTTAATTATCGAAAGATTTCACGTAGCTAGGGTTGAAATAAGTAGTTTGTTAAATAGTTTAGTATTTAAATCTGGACTTGATGAGCAAACAAAAGATTCAGCAGTGGTAACCTATTAATATGATGCACATGTCTTCCTTGCATATGGATACTGAACAAAAATTAGGAAATGAGGGCTTAAGACGTGTGTATAACAAAAAACAGTTTGAATTTTCACATTTTTATTCACATATAATTTTCAACAACGTGCTCGTGTGAATTTTTGTAGTTATTGATGGTTTTAACACAAAATATATTAACAACTATTTAACATTTATTACAATTACTAATACTGTCCTAAGGGGGTAAAATACAGCAACAAAAATATTGACGAGAATTAAAAATAACTATGACCATTTTAACATACTTGTTTAAAAAATACGAGATCTCCTTCAAGAAAAATTTGGAAAAACCGCTTTTAACGTTCCGTATTGCAAAAAATAGTTTGAAATGGATACTTTTGTTCAGGAGATTGGATTTTATAACATAAAAAATTTAAAGAAATTACCCTATAGCCACTTTGCATTAAAATTTTTTAACAAAAACGGCACGAATTTAACAATTTTCTTGTCTTAGATTTATCTTATTTAAAATATGGTTGCCAATAATTTATTTAGTTTATGTCAAACCACAATTATTATCATTTTATCGCATTTTTCTTTAAAATCATTATTCCAAATAAAATGAAACGTAAATTATACCTATATCGTTCTATAATAAATTAATAAATAGACAATTTTATGTGTAACTTTTTATTTGACCAAAAAACTGCAACAAGAACATCTTATCAACACTGACGAAACGAATGAGTAACAAACAGTAGTCGGTGAATCGATGGCTGGAAGTCGGGTCGTGAGAATTTAAAATTTGTATAAACTGAATATTAAAATGAAAATATAAGAACACGTTCATTTCGGTAATAATTAAAAGACACTAATAGTGCGGGTTAACTGTATAATATAGTGACAATATAACATGTGAAAACTAAATAGTTAACAATGTTTTCATTACCGTGGTTGGATAACGATGGATGGTGGAAAAACTACCTTAGATTTTCAGCAAGTAAGTTGCATGTTTTTAATATATTCTATAGGACATTACAATCTAAAATAAACAGTATATGAACTTTTTGTTTCCGTAATTTAAAATATCCATACTTTTTTGGTAATTAGTATAAAAATATAAAATTATCTGAAAATTTTCTAGTTAATTCTTGGAGATTGTGGAGTTTTTGTACACAGACATTGTATAATTTTTTCTTGGCTGATGTGTTTAAATTTTACAGGGGTTTATTTTCAATTGAAAATGTTTTTATATACTTAATATTCTTATATTTGCAAAATTTTCTTTATTCCACGTTCTAGGTGTTGTTATTTTGATCTAAGATGATAAATTACAAAATACATATTATTTTTAATTCTCGCCACTAAAACAGAAATAACAATAAAGTGGATTCTTTGGGGGTTTTACAAAATTTAAGATTCGACGAAATATTGGTCATGTTTAATATCATTTAGAGAAATTGCATTGTCATCAGACATTCCATATTAAATTTTTTGTGACAAATATAGTTTTTTGAAAAAATCGAGATAAGGATTTAACTAAAATATTTCCTACTCCTAACCTAGATGATCTAATAAGAGTAAAGTATTTTAAAAAAGCATCTATACATATACCAAGCAAAAATAAATTCTTCAGACTTTTAGACAATGGAAAGATACTTTTAGGTTCGATCAAATAATTCGCCTGTGCAATATTCGTTATTTTATTGACGCGTTGCAGGTCGTTACGTATCTTTGCTATTTATATAATGCTCTTAACTGTAAGTTTTTGTAATTATATTGTTGTCTTGAGTTTCAAGCTACAATTTTGGTTATTGAAGATGGTTTTATCCCATCTCTAAGCTCTTTTCCTGATTTGGAGGGAATAATTTAGTTACAGAAGCATCAAATGTACTTTTATCCAAGTTTAACCTGTCTCCGATAATAATTGTTGATCTAAGCCATGTCTTCACGCATCTGATTGTACTGAATGTGGCCGAGGAATGGGGCAATGCCAGTAAAATTTTTAGCGCTGTTTGCACTTTCGAATGAAAATATTCTGCTGGTTTCCTTCTGTCACCACCAAATATTTGAAGTTTTCCTGCTTGTTCATTTATCCAAAAAGTGAACCAGCAATCACTGGTGATTGAGATTTACCGAATCTCGTCTCTAATGAGTATTATAACGATTTCAAATACGGTGGCTAAAATACTCGCTTAATAAACCAGCTTCCCCGGGCTCCTCGACACGCCCATGTAGAATATTTCACTTTCTAGTGAATAAGACTATGAATTATATTAAAAATTAGAGAAAAACGGTTAGGATTTACAGATTTTCATCAAAATTTTCGCCAATATTTAACACAATGCAATTTCAAAACCAGTCTTTGGGAATTGATAATTTGTTATTTTACAGTGATACTTGCAACCTCGTCGTATATTATTTATAATTCCTATAAATCACCATTGAAGTTAAAGTGGGGTCTCAAAGAAATACTTGTCAAATGTTAATGTTTACAACTGAATGGTTTTCAAGCCGTTTGACTAATTCACAATTCACACTGCGTAGTTACCATGTCAGTCCAAATCTATCTCATGTTAAAAGCAATTTTGTTGCCTCTTTTGGTATTTTAGCCTGGTCAAATCCAAGGATTATGTTTATGCCCTCAAACTCTTAGCTGGAAGGAAATTTCACCAATATTAACTTAGTAATTCTATCTTCTTCAACTGAAAATATTTTCTCTCGTTGTTTCGTTTCTTTTTATATTACCTAATAATATTCCTTCCAAACAGATTGTAGATAAATATTTTGTTCTCATTCTGGATCCTTCTTTTTATCATGGGCTTTTTCAATCTCAAAGCTTTGCAGATATATCCATATATTCCAAATAAACTTTTTTACAAATTCCTTGAAAAAGTTTTGAGGCTAGAAAGGTCGAATAAAATAAGTTCTATCTGTCAAGCATAAAAATAACGTGTGGCTACATTCTCAGGACGTTCTGCTCAATTGAGATTGGTCAGCCTTATTTTATTGCTGATTATGTCAGAATATTTTGTCTCTACTTGATTATATTAGTATATTAAAGTATAAGTGGATATCAAATTGAGCAAGTGTTTTAAAGACCAGTTATCCACGAATACTTTACGCTATTATTTTTTATTGGTGCACTTTGAAATTATAAATACTGGTCTATAACTACTACAACAACGACAAGAAATGGAAATAAGAATTAAATGTCAAATGGTTGAATTCGTGATGTATATGATGTATACCTTGCGTTGTCATGGAAATGAGAAAAACATAAACTAATTTGTATTTTGATGGAAGTTCAACCTTATTGAGTTCTGTGAATGTCAATAGTATTAATTTAAGTATCATTTCCTAAGATTTGAAAAATCGAAATATTAAAGTTTCAAACAATACCAACGGCACTTTCCATTTTAATTTATAAATTCGACATTGTTGAATATTGTTAAATATTATTAACTTTAAAACACGCGCGTTTTTTAAAGTTCGATTTAAACACGCTGAGGCGTGCTTTAAATAGGTAAAATGGTTCACCAATAAAAAAAATATCTTCGTCATATCTTTTGCATTTATTATATTCTTTTCAAAACAAATCTCTTTTTTATGTATTCCCGCTTTCCTATCTATATTTGTATAAAAAATAACCACCCTAAGATTGGGTACTTTATGGCATTTTTGGTACTATTTCAATTCTCACTGAATGAATGATACTTTATAAGCAATATATAATAAATATACGACTAGGTATAGAAAATCATTGCAAAACAACAAATTTGTAGTTTATTAGAACATTTAGTAAACCGCAGAATTTTTCATAAATATTTGTTAAAAAAATTCACTTACACACAATTGACAGTTTCAACTCAATTGACAAGTAAAAAACAATAATATAAAGGACCCCGCGCTTTTCTTATGACAAAGTGGCGTTCCGTCAAATTTTATAAATTTTGGATATGATGTTGTACTCGACTTCTTGACCAAAAGTGTCCATGGGACCAATTCAATCCTATGACTAGTTTCCGATATACAGGCTATTAAAGTTGAAAAATCCTTGTTTTTCGTGACCACGTAATTTTATTATTAACAAATAAATATGCATTTTTAATTGATAGTACCAATAATATGTTCTAGTTTATCGTAAACTTACACATAAATAGTTCAAAATGTCAACATATACAGGGTGGGACTCAATTATACAAGGACGAATTTTTGGAATTCTAAGAAATTCTTATATTGAATGAAAACAAGATCAGAAATAAAAAGTAACTTCATATTCAATGTTCTGGCATCAAATATACTAGTTCTGGAGGTATTCCATACAGGGTGATTCTTGATGCAACCTGAGATAAGTTTTTTTCTATATGAAATAAATAAGTTACACCATGTATTTTAAAATTAGTTTTTGATGTTTAAAACATATTGGTTACCTACATATTAGTACTTTTCTTAAAATACAGGGTGATTTGCACATACATCTTGTTATTAAACCGACAAAAATTAGAGAGAATACACTTTTTCTGAATCACCCTGTATTTTATAATTAGATCCGTCAAAATGTTCAATTTCTTTTGTTTTGTAATAAGCTTAAAATAGTAAATGAGCTGGAAAGATTTCATAATCTTACTATAACCAGTTTTCCAGAAAAAGGGTCCTGATGATGGAAGAGGTATCGATTAAAGATGGCTTTATGAAAAACCCAGGTTTTCATGATTTGATAATTGCTCTGTTCTGTCGGTTCTGTCAACAATTTGGCATTTATAACCTTAATTAATTATATTGTGAATATTTTGATTGCTTTTACTTTGTTTTCTTTGAATTTTGCAATGTTAACAAACGATATCCAAGATATTTTTGAGGAACTTTCAACCGACGATGAAGAAGATGCTATGAATATTGTTGAAGGCACTCGGCGACAAAGGATATTTAGGAATCGGCTGGACCATTTCACTTTGTGGAATGAAACAGAACTACACTAATGATAGAAGAGATTCAATTTCCCCATTGGAAAAGTTTATGGCTTGTCTATCCATCCAGACAGGAACAAATAAAATAAAAATTAGACACTGGGAACGAAATAACAAATACACCAAACAGACATATCGAAACTATAGTAGAAATAATACCCTTCTTGGTGTGCGTCATCGATTGTTAATCTCCTTCTATCACATTACGTAGGAAGAAATGGAAAAAAAGGCAGGTCTGTGATTAATCCTAATAAAAATATCACAATAATGAACCGTTTGAATGTTTTACAAACGTTAACCCTAATCTTTGACTTACAAAAATTTGATTGGTTGATGTTTAGATTACGCGCCAGCGCAACCTATCAATCGCGAGATTAAAATACTATGAAGGCGTAACTTTCGTAGCGGCAATGTGTCTTACGTCTTTTTCTACTGTCACACTGACAGTACTTGTCAGGTGTGTACTTTGTTGCTTACGGTCAATTATCATTTATAAAAAGTGAATATTAATCTTATTGTTATATTTATCTAAATAATACAAAAATATGCCTAGATACACGAAATAACATCAGCATTTTGAAAGTTCTGAAGTATTTTCAGTTAGAAAAAGAAGCTGGTAATTATTAATTTCATAGCCTTCTCGGCTTTGGCTAAATACGATCCTGATGATTTTATTTATCAAATTTAAGGTTAGCTATATGTCAAAATAGCAAATAAAATAAACGACATGCCGAAAACCCGGATATACGTCACAATAGATGACGCACACCAAGAAGGGTATTATTTTAACTATAGACCATAAAACTGAAGTCAAAATGCCAAAACTGTAGGCCATAGAGAATATTTCCCTATGCTCCAGGCTATTCTGCTTTCCATGTTTCTCATTTTTTTTAATAAACTTTTGTTATTATTAATTTACTGTAGTACATGCCTACAGGATGATTAAATACTTCTAATTTATTCATTTTTTTATCAATGGTTCGGTACACTTCGGTATGTATCCATAAATAAAAATGTGATTATAATTTCGTTCACTATCCCTATATTCCCTATTCTGCTGAGTACTCTACCCTCGGGACTCTGTTTCTGAAAAACTGGTCATAGTAAAATTATAAAATCTTTTCAGCTCATTTACTATTTTAAGCTCATTACAAAACAAGATAAATTAAACATTTTGACGGATCTAATTATAAAATACAGGGTGATTCAGAAAAAGTGTATTTTCTCTAATTTTTGTCGGCTTAATAACAAGATGTATTGCAAATCACCCTATATTTCAAGAAAAGTACTGATATCTAGGTAACCAATATGTTTTAAACATCAAAAACTAATTTTAAAATACATGGTGTAACTTATTTATTTCATATAGAAAAAAACTATTTCAGGTTGCATTAAGAATCACCCTGTATGGAATACCTCTAGAACTAGTATATTTGATGCCAGAACATTGAATATGAAGTTACTTCTTATTTCTGACCTTGTTTTCATTCAATATAAGAATTTCTTAGAATTCCAAAAATTCGTCCTCGTATAATTGAGTCCAACCCTGGATATTTTAACATTTCGAACTATTTATGTATAAGTTTACGATAAACTAGAACATATTAATGGTACCATCAATTGAAAATGCATATTTATTTGTTAATAATAAAATTACGTGGTCGCGGAAAACAAGGATTTTTCAACTTTAATACCCTGTATATCGGAAACTAGTCATAGGATTGAATTGGTCTCATAGACACTTTTGGTCAGGAAGTCGAGTACAACATCATATCCAAAATTTATAACATTTGACGGAACGCCACTTTGTCATAAGAAAAGCGCGGGGTCCTTTAGTGAGTGTATAAAAAAATGTGAGTATACATTTTTTATGGTGCATGAAGTTATCAGTTTAAGAGGTTTTATTGATTCCGATTTAGAGGTTACCATTATTTGTTATTTTTATACAGAAATACCAGAATATTGTGATAAAATGTGCTGCTTTCATCATTCATATTTGGAACTGATCGTTGACTTGAATAATAAAAAATAAAATCTTAAATGTTCTTCGTGACATAACATATAAAATGTATTCAATAATAATAATTAAATAATTAAAGTGAAAAATACAAATAACAATATACAAATAACAATATACAAATAAACAATAAACTCTGTAAAAGGAAATAGAGAACAGCATAGCATAACAAGAATGCTGTGTCTACTGATCAAAGCTCTAGTCCTTTTTCAAGAAAATATAAAGATTTGTTCGGCTGGTATATATAAATGGAATACATAATAGTTATATTAAGTCGCGTCCATATTATGTCGAATGGTGTCGATCGACAATGACCTCTATTGAAAGCTGCGTCCACATTATGGATCGATTTATAGTTCAATAGGAAGAGGAAAATTGAATACACAATTGAGATAAAGGGAATAAAGAGATATGAAAAACATGTGATATTATACAGATTGCGAAAAGTCTATTCGAGCCATACGATTTACACAAGTACGAAAAGGAAGACTACTTGAAAGAAAGAGAAGAATAATTGTGCGTAGTCAGCTGTTGCCAAATGTATTTATCTATAAGAGTTAATCCCAATTTTTGTCGGCAACAATGTTAAGTACCAATAATTGTTAAATCGAAAGCAGTGTATAGATTTTATTCATTGCAGTTTATAATTTGTCCAATTTTTTTCCTGAACTATGTTATTTTATTCTAATTTGTGTTGATCTCACTTATTTTGCAAAAGTCAATAATATTATCAATCTCGATTTTCTCCCACTAAATACGATATTACCCCGTGTTAAAAATCAAATGCAAAATAAGTTATTTATTCCTTAGAAAGTACCAAACATTCTAAGCTGGCAACGCTGCTTTCATATCAGATTGGTAGCTGGAACAGAAAACACGCCAAACGCTGACTGCGAACAATTATTCTTCTCTCTCTCTTTCAGTAGTAGTTCTTCTCATATTTTCCTTGTCGTACTTGTGTAAATCGTATGGCTCGAACAGACTTTTCGCCATCTGAATGTTATTCTATAATATAATTAATCAATTCGTAGAACCGTCTAAATCGTTTCAATTTCATTTGGGTTCATTTGAACGATAATAGTTATCAAATAATACTGTCTGCAGCTGGTGGTATAATTCATTATTCTTCTAGTCTTAATTTTTTATACACAATTATAAAAAAGAAGATAATATTACAATAAAAAAACCATGTCGGTTGGAAATAAAAGAAAAATTATAAATTAATAAATGCGAATGAAAGTAAAATGCATCATTTTTAACCTCAATTTAAAATCACAATAATTATTGTTTTTTATTATAAACTTTAAAGGAGATAACAGCAATAAAAGACTAAAATACAATTTTAAATATGAAATCTACGATATATTTGGATCGCTTATCAAATTTTCAGTATTTATTTATCACCAAACAGAGTGGGTCTGGTGCATATTGTAGAACGCCAGACCCTCTAGCAGAGGGGGAAGGAAGCACGTGAGGAAGAACCTATGTGTCGGTTGTGCATGGAAGAGGAAGAAACAGCCTTACCCATTATCTTTGAATGTGAAGCACTGTATCATTGCAGAGCTCTTGGGACTAGAATACCCAAGTAAGAATTTCTCCAAGAAGGACCTAGTGAAAAGACTATTGAGCCTAATAAGGGCTTCTGGTATTTTCACTTAAACGGTACAACCAAGAACAAAAACACAAAAAGCCCTAAGGCTTCAATAGAAACGAATGCATCAAATCTTCTTATAAGGTGTTTGGCATCATTTTTATTAATACTCACCTCAAGTGACTTACCTATTCGAAATAATTTGTAGCAATCAAATTTCAATCGACCATATTTAAAACTGTATTTCATACGGAGGTACGTTTAATAGTTTAAAGATATGCCTTTTAATATATTAAAGTTACTTAAGCTCTTTTCTTGAGACAACATTTCCGTCAAACAATATATTATAAAATTATTTATGGCAATAACAAGTCGAATAAGCAAAACATTATAATCTAGAATTTAAAGGAAATAATGTAAGTCAACTAACTGATTTCTTAATCCAATTTACTGAGTAGACATAATATTTTATATCAGGTGGAAGAAGATTAAAAAAGTATACCAAAAACCCAAAATGGAAATGAAACATGGAACAACAAATCTTGTCATATATAATACCACGAGAGTGAAAATTTTGCCGGCAAAATTTTTCGATTGTCATGAAAGTTTGTTGCTTGGCAATTTTGCGAATGACATTTTAGCTTAAATGTCATGAGCAAAATTACCTAAAAGCAACAAACTTGAATACTACAAGACAAACATTTTACCTCACAAAATTTTTAATTGAGTGGTATTCGACATGACTATTTCACGAGAGAAAAACTAAAAAATCATATGTTTAAACGTTTTATTTATTGCAAACTTCAATTATACGAAGCCAAGAAAATAATAACATTATGAAAATAAAAATTACTCATTTATGTAAAAAGTACAATTATTATAATTGTACGTTGCAGCATCATTTTGGGGATTGTTTTGCATCATAACCTGTGATAGATTTAAGTTAGAAACTGAGGATTCCTTTTCTTTATTTTTATTTTCTAGAAGGTTCTCTAGAAGTTGGAAATGGCGTTCTTCATTTAATTGTAAATATGGTTTCAAAGAATGGGCAGAAGAATGTCCTGTAAGCTTAATTACTTCTTGTTCACCAATTCCTTCTTTTGCTAATGCAGATATTGCAGAAGCTCCATGTGAATGATTGGTTATTTTTATTTTTTTGTGTCTATATCAATTGATTCTGCCGATATTTTCGTCCTCTTTGAAATTTTTGTACCATATTCCTTTCTCCCAATTTGGATGTACTGTTAAAAATAATCTTGTTGTTGTTAGATAAGGATTGGATTCACTTTTTTCAATAATTTTTAAAAATAAACGAACAGGACACAAATTGTTGTTAGCATTATTTCTTACCAGCCACTTACTGCCAGATGAAGCTTTTGATCCTCATTGTGTCGTTTTGGAAAAGATTGGATTATATTCTACCCTGCCAGTAAAATTACCTTTATTATCATATTCTTTTTTAAAGTAACTAATATCACAATTAGCAGCGTCATTTCCACGCCATGCTAAATCGAACGAACATAAATGAAAACACTTTTTTTGTAACCCATCAGGATTGTCAGCATAGCTTTCTACCATTTCCATTAATTCTTCTTTGGTAAACGCGTTAGAACTTCTTTTTCTGGTTTCAGGTTCAGCCTGAAGCTTTTTACGTTTTGTATCACTGGCCAATTTAGCAAATTTATAGGTCATATCTTTAAATGGATCAATTTTGATGTTAAATTCTAGAAAATATTTTTCCTGAACCATTTGAGCAGTCGTATTCCAAAGTGTTTTCACACTAGCTTCAGTATAATCAGTTCCATCTCTTTTTTTCATGTTAAAACCATAATCTTCAAGAATTTTCGCTATAACTTGTTCAAAAGTATCCTTTTCTAACGTAGAATTACGTGCGTCCAGAAACATTCTAAACTGTTCCCACGCAGACTTTTTTGTCTTCATTGTATTTCGCGGTATACTTTGCTTAATTGTACTCTCTATTTCATTTATTGAATTATTTCCAAATCTTGTATCATTCATGTTAATAATACTTATTCAAATTTTTGAAACAGTTTCAATAATTTTTAGACAGTTAATTAAATAAATAAACAACTTAGTTTCCTTAGAAACCACTAACAAATATTTTATATTGAATTTTATCACAGAGTGATAGAATTTTATACACATAGATTTGATATATTTAACGTCAAAAAATTGCCGCGACAAGACAAAAAATTGCCAGTTCAAAACCTTCAAATTTTGTCAGTTATCAATTTACTCTAGTGAAATAGTCATTTATTACATTGTATAGAAAATAATAGTGACGTATCTGATAATAAGTTGCATAATGTCAGTAAACTTTTTCTGTTAATCTATTTTATTTTTTAATACCCCTTTAGTTCGTTAAAGAACGTACTGTAATTATTTCTAGTCTCTCTATCATATCCCAAGCTTTTGTTAAAAACTGACCATCACGTGAATTCGAAATTGTTTTATTGCTTTTCAAGCCTAAGTCAAGTCAAGTCAGTTTCTTAGATCGTGAAAAGAACTATAACAATTGAGACTTCTATTTATTTCCTTCTTGCATCATCAGTTAGTTGACCTCATGTATATCTAATATTTAATTAATAAATGAATTAATTTATTGAAAAAAAAGTGTTCACGAAGATTGAAGGGAGTGCTTAATGTTAGCTATAATTATGTGACCCTTCTAGTCATTTTTAATTATTTGAATGTTTCCCTGATTCCATAAAATGGAAACAAACAAAGAGAATGATATTACAAGACAAAGGGCCACCTTATTATGCAGTGTGAAATGAGTATTTCCAACCTTCCAAACTAATTGATGAAAATATATTCCTATTAAAGTTAGTTTTTAAAAGTAAAATCATCCACTGAGATGGAATATTTGATGTTTTTAGCTTTGTTGAAGCTGAAACTGGAAATGGCAAATTAACAAATGAATTTCCGTTAAATTAGTAATTTTCTTCCCTTTTAGGCTTAAAATTAAAGTTCAGACTTTATTCTATTGCGTTGATGTAAATTTTGAAATCTCGACATATTTGTATAATTTGCATATTCATTTCCATCCAGAATTGCAAATAAAATGAATAACGAAAACTGTGACCTCAGTTAGTTTGGAAAAGGACGAAAACACATGAACGTTTTATATACAGGGTGCTGCAAACCTCTTATCGTGTATAATTTACATATTTATTTAAAAGGTATGTGTTTAGGGTAGTTAAAATCAAACTTTTTTAAATAATATTCATGTATTCAGAGTAGTCCCCTAGTGAACAAAGCAAATGAGTTTTTTTCTAAGGTATTGCCCATTTTACTAATGGACCACTCTGTATACATAATAGTATATTATGCAACGATCATGTAATAACCATTACATGAGAGTGGCATACGCTATTTTTTCTACACCCGATAAATAATCAAAAACCATAAATTTTATACTTTTATTGAACACAAGGCTGGTTTCGAATCCGTAACTCATACTGTAGTTAGTCTAGTCCTAATTGAGCGCCTTAACCCTGACGGCCACGAGTTCGGTCTATGAGTTTGCTCGAAATTAATGAAATATACCTATCATGCATGAGTCGAATGGAAAATGTAATAATGAATTTTTTTTAATGCAATGTTAGGTAGATACTTACATTTAAAAATAAAAACCGTTCATCGGGTGCTTCGTAGATAAACTTTTTTATTTGTTCAGGTGAAAATATTTTTGCTTTTTTTCCAACATATCCTTCGGACTTTCGCTTTAATAAGGCTTGTAGTTGCTTATATTTAGAAATGTCTATATTATGGTTTATATATACCAGCGTTTTTATTATTGATTAATGTGTCCATGTACTAGATGATTTCATAGTTTCCATCAATTCTTGAAAATAAGCAATTAAAACATTTTCATAGAATGTCGAAATCTTATTTGTATTTCTCCAGTCCATAAACCGTTGATGAAGTTTTTCGTACACTTTCTTAGATTTGTGGGGCAAATATTTTAAACTGCATTTTCCGCTTTCTTCGATATGTGTGGAGGAGTCGATGGTAATTCTTGTATATCGCTGATATCAGACATTTTTATAAATTATCGAAGTTTAGTTGGGTATCTACGAAAATTTAATACGTACTGATATTGACATCTAAAATAATTACATAGGAATTTGGATAAACGTCAAATGCACAGCATGCTTGATTGAAAAACTATGGGTTTCTATTGATTAAAAATCTGTATCATAATGAAAAATCTGTATCGTAATGGGTATCATTATGAAACGGATTATGGCCATAAAGTGTATTGTTATAACACGGGTGTAGAAAAACATAATTTTTCCACTACTAGCTGTGAAGTTGACAATTATTGCTTCTTCTAGCCAACTGAGAAGTTGAATTTCGCTATTGGTGGTTAATATTTTTTTCTATTATTAACCTAGGACAATAATGAACAAATTCAAATACTTTGGTAATTCAGGGTTCAACAAAAACTTGTGCAACATAATTTTGTACACTCTTTAACATATTTGCTGCTATCAAAATAAGATTGTTTGAATGAAAATGTCATTAATTTAAAATTCGAGCTTAACCAAAAATGACTGATGACATAACGAGTACCTACGTTCATAATATTGTTACGAACTCACTAATTCCGAAGCCGGTCCTGTCGCAAACGATGAATGCGACATTTCTAGAAATGTTCTTTCGCAGGTAATATCCAGACTGTTCTGGAAATGTACCAGGCCATACAATGGTTTATCGCGAATGTTCTAGAGATTTGAAGGAGTATATATACGTGGATTTTCGAGTGAGTCAGTAGTTGTTCAGTATACAGTGAATCGGTAAACAGTTTCAGTATACAGTGAGTGAACAGATGTGAATATAAATAGTGTTGAATATAAATTAGAACAATTATTATACCGAGTGTAGATAAATTAATAGACATTAAGTAGTGTGTATATAAATTAAGTTTATCGTAGTGTGTAAGTGTTTCTTTAATAAATCAATAGTAATTAGCCATAGTGAGTGTATAATTTTATAGCACGTTGAAAACTGTTTAAATAAATAAGAAAAACATCACAATATATCGAAAACTGACAGTCAGTCAGTCAGACGACGAGATAAACGCTTCTCGTGGTGCGTTTGTGAATTATTTTTAATTTTTGTCTTAAATTTGGCTAGTAGTGAAAAAACTTGTATATACACCATGGTGGTGAAGACATTCATAAGGCTCGCACCTTATTCCTTGATAATTCTTGTGCTCGATCAATAATAATAGTCTTCAACACCTTGGTGTATAATATACTATTTAAACTGTTTAGTTACCCTATACAGGGTGATTCATTACTAATTGGAAATAATTTAATAGTAGAATCCTGACTTCAAATTATGAAGATTTAACCCAAAACACCTAAATAAAATGTAGCTGCTTACTTAGTTACAGGGTGTTTTGTTTAAAAATTTAAAAACTATTTGTGCTCAGTACTTTAAAACTGTTTTACCTTTTCATTTCATATTTGGCAGAAAGTGTAGACACTGTACACCCTACCAAATAAAAATAAACAAACGTTTCTGGCTACTACCAGAGGCGTACGACTGGGGCAAGTGACAGGTTAATTGTTCCCAAATTCTACGCCACTGGCGGAATAGAAATTTTAGCACAATTTTTTGATTCTCCAATACTTTTTACGTAAATAAAGTACTCTTTTTTCATAACGATAAAGTCAATATTTATCGAGATATTTCAAGTTAAACACGAAGCTGCCCAATTTTGATGTGTAATAACTATGTCGATGTTTTGAACCAGTGAATTGCATTAAATACGCAAATGAAACTTTAATCCGTAGGTAAAGATATTAAAATTATTGACAAAAAACTTAGAATAATATTAAAATGATTTAAAAATATTTTCAAACAAATAAACTGATCTCTATTTTTAAAATTTTCATAACTACAATTTGTTTTTAATTCATCCGTTCATTTAATAGTTTTGATCTTTATTGTTGACACGGATTAAAGTTTCATTTACGTATTTAATGCAATTCACTGGTTCAAAACATCGACATAGTTATTACACATCAAAATTGGGCAGCTTCGTGTTTAACTTGAAATATCTCGATAAATATTGACTTTATCGTTATGAAAAAAGAGTACTTTATTTACGTAAAAAGTATTGGAGAATCAAAAAATTGTGCTAAAATTTCTATTCCGCCAGTGGCGTAGAATTTGGGAACAATTAACCTGTCACTTGCCCCAGTCGTACGCCTCTGGTAGTAGCCAGAAACGTTTGTTTATTTTTATTTGGTAGGGTGTACAGTGTCTACACTTTCTGCCAAATATGAAATGAATAGGTAAAACAGTTTTAAAGTACTGAACACAAATAGTTTTTAAATTTTTAAACAAAACACCCTGTAACTAAGTAAGCAGCTACATTTTATTTAGGTGTTTTGGGTTAAATCTTCATAATTTGAAGTCGGGATTCTACTATTAAATTATTTCCAATTAGTAATGAATCACCCTGTATACCTATCAAATAAATATGTAAGATATATACAATAAGAGTTATAGAACTACGACAGAGTTTGCGGGACCCTGTATGTTATCTTTAGAGAAGTGGTAGAAACATTTACAAAAATACGGGAGTCATTGGCAAAAAATATTATATCCTAACAAATAGAGGCCTGCTATTCGATGAAATATATAGATTTTTCCTATAAAGACTAAATTTTTCAACATTTTCGCTGATTGTGTATATTGAGGATATTTTCAGACCGGACTTATTGGGAATTATTTGAAAACTTGGGTGATTGTTCAAAGTTTGTGACCCTTGTAGTAATAAAGGTCTCTTCTGTGAGTCGGATTTGTATTTAAAAAAATTAACCACGTGCTTGGGAGTCGAAAGTCGGATGGAAAGAGGGCGTTTTGTAGAAGAAAATGGTGCTTTGCCATGAAGAAAAGCCAATTCAGTTCTCCTTCTATTCAAAACATTGTTGTAAACATTGGTATCTTTGTTATTTTTTGAAAAATTGTTGTAATAATATTGTAAAATACTTCCAGAGTGACTGGTATTCTTCTTATTGTTCTGTTTATTCGAAACATTATTTTGGATTAATCTTGGTGTGGGATTGGGATAATAAATTTTCTTGAGGGTGGTTTGTGGTGCATTTTGCTGTTTATATAGACAATTACAAGGTGAAGTGGCCTGACAAGCTACTTCACTACGTTGTCACACTTCCTGAAGAAACTTTATCGGACAAATACCCTGGCGGTTGTCTCCGGAACGGATCATCACCATACCGTCCAACTCTTCTCCAATTTGTATGACTATTTGGTCCCTTAGAAGCATCAGACCATTGTCGCCATCTGACACCTGTAAGTTATGGGTGACCTAAAAAAAATTAAAAAGTTCGCAATCATTGTACATTTTTGCCAGAGCTGTTATATACCTGTAATGGTTTTTCTCCAGAAGACAGTTTAGAAACATATTTAGAGGGGAAAAATCCAATTCTTCCAAGACATTTTCCTTTCCACCAATCGGGATCAGAAGTTTCAATTACTGTTACTTTGTATCCTGCTTTCAAATCCAACTCGTCTTGATGTCTCGATTTGAAGTTGTACAAAACTACATACAGGTTGGTAGGTAAGAGGCGATGTGATTTCTGAAAAAAAAATTAAGCACTCAGCAAACTTGAAACTAAAACTAAAAAGTCTACAGCTGTTGCTCAGAATAAGGCTGCATGTTATGATTAACGGCTTAAGATGCGTGAACTTTGACCCTAGGTTTATCACCAGCTCCCATTTCTCTACCACCCTTAGATCTATCAAAGTAACATCAGATTATTGCCTGATGTTTCCAACCAAGTGTTTTCGTTGCAAGATGTGAGTTCATAGGTAATCTTGAATTGACATTTTCAGGGTTTTCTATAAAAACTAGAGAATCCGAAAAATGTTGTCCTGCCCAAACCCCCAAATTGATATGATTTCTTTTGCGAATTTGACCCATTTTTTCAGCTGCTGTAGAGCAAGCAATTCCTCGGTAATCGTATATAGCCAGTTGAACCCCCCCGATAGGTTTGCTGGTCATTAGGATTAGCCCACCCCGAACAATATTCCTGGCTACGGCCTACGGGTCAGTTTATAAATAGGGTGGTCAATCATGTATCGTGAAAAATAGTCTCGAATATTATCTTACTAGCTAAATATTTCAGTTGTTATTGTTATCCAGCTTGTAGGAGAGAGTAGGGCAAGTTTGCCTGATCGATTTTATCTTGATCTTGATATATAAAAATTACGTGTCACGTGTTTGTCCGCGATGGACTCCTAAACTACTTAGCCGATTTTAATCAAATTTGTACACTGTGTGCAGTTAAATTATTCCTGTTTTTTAATTATTAGTGCTTCGTTGTTCAAAACTCTAATTAAACTATATCCAATGATACCGTCAGATTCTACCATACCCTTCAGAAGGTTACAGTTTCCAATTCGTTTAGCTTTTGCTATGTCTATAAATAAGACTCAATGCCAAACATTGTCCATTTGTGGTTTAGATTTGGAACATCCATGTTTTTCTCATGGGCATATTGCATGTTCATGTGTAGGAAAACCCTCAAACCTATTTCTGTACCCCAGAGCCGAACTATGTTAAGTCACAAAACTACGTTTTGAGAAAATCGCGTTTGAAAGTATTTTTCACACAGTTTTTGCAGTAACTTGAACAAATTGGGTCGCATATATGTGAATTTCGAAATCTTGAGTTGTCTATATGTCCTTCAGAACTGTCTGATGGTAGTGTTCTTGGAAAATGTACTAATTTTTTTTAAGGTGACTTAACATTGTTCACCTCATGGAAAAAATTTCAATGCCGGACTTGAAATATATCAAGTCCAGTGGAGTTGAGAATAAATGAAAAGCAAACAACGTTAAGAACCAAAATGAAATATATTTTCAATACAAACATGTTAAGAAATTATCGAAATTAAGGAAAATGCTTATTCCGATTCTTCTCCACCGTGTGGTAAATTACGATAATAATCGTGGAAAACCTTCAGTATTCATGGTAAAAGTTTTTAGAGGTGTTCATATTTTTTAGTAGGGATATTTTTCAGTTCCTTCCGAATTTTGGGAAATCTCGGGTACAGAAGATGCCTTCCTGGTGTTCCTCGTCATTGTGAATGTGGAGAATTCATCAGTGAATTTATATTTGTAAAAGAGTACTCCTGGATTTTTTTGTCTTACTTGAAGATGAACACATTGAGATATCTCCTGAAGCCGCTTTTTTTCTCAAGATAAAGGGAGAACTGTTGCCTTCACAAAGACTTTTAAAATTCAAAATGTCATCTATCTCCATTGCAGTCACATTGAAGGCTTTTTTTGTGCCACATAACCTGACGACCTGTTGCCAGTCCCATGGTGTGATGATTCTGAGTTGAGAGATCTTTTTTCTTTCTCGCTCGATGATTGAGTGATCACCATCAGGCTCTAGGTGCGTGTGGCCTCTGGCGAGAAACTTGTGACTTATTTTCCTGAGATTTTGGTTATGCTTGAGAATGAAGAAGTATGACATCAACATTCGAACTTTCCTGTTCTGCGACGGGCAATTGTCGGACCAAATAATTAATTCGGTAACACTATCAGGTATATTACAAATTTTTGACCATTTGAATAAACAAGATGCGACTTAGTTACCTCTACGACCGGAAATGCTTTCATCCCACATCATACAATAGGCTTTCTCATCAGTTGCATCATGTACAACTAAGTTGTACGTCCAAAGTTTCAAACTATAAAAACTTTGAGAGTTATGAAGATCGGGAGTTGGAAGGCATTTTTGTATATCCATCATTACAACTTTTTCCGTAACGTTCTCTTTCGAATGTTGTTTGTCTACTTTCTTCATTTTATATCGATTACTTGCGTCTTCAAGATGACTGTTATATTGTTCTTGGATTGTTGTTCTCTCATTTTGGTCAGTAGCTTCTTGCATTTTTATCTTGAATTTATCGCATTCATCGCACGTGTCATTATCTGGATTTTGAAAAGAAAAATTGAATTCATGGTTGAATATTTCAGAATATAACCATTCCTTAGTTATGTGGACTTAATCTAGTTCAGCGGCGTCTACTCTCTGGAAGGTAAACTATATCAAAATCACTTAACATAATTTCACTCCGAGAAGACTTTGGACTTAATGTTATTCAAAAAGGTCCAACTTCGTCGTTAAAGCCTGTAAATGAATGTTGGAAATTGCAAACGGAAGATACAATATATCTTAGGGACTTACCATATTTAACACATTTTTAGCAAAAATGGACTTAACATAGTTCGGCTCTGGGGTACAGATTTGTGTTAGCGAAAAACAGGTTAACCAAAAATATTGTGCAACGATTAGTGCCGAATTAAATTGAAATTGAAAGTATTTATAATTCAAAATATTAAATATTATTGTTAGAAGATTTTAAACTATCCGCCCCAACTACATCATTCATAAGTTATTTACTAAAAACTTTGTAATATACTCATTTGCTACGAACTTGAATACAAATACTAATAAATTTTAAATTTAATTCTTTTATATTGATTTTTGCTTCACATCAACTTTACGAAAATTTCGATCAATTGTGTTCAAATTCCTTCTCCTTCAAATCCCAAACCAATTTTTATACCAGCTTGCTCATTCGTAAATAATAATTTCATTGTACCTAATGAGGGGTAACGGTGGTATAAAATCTATCATGAAGGTCGCAAAGTTCTTTTACATCTATGTAAAAAAAAGCTTGGTGTCTTATGTTCCCCTACCGTTCCCCTTGAATAGTTAACAATAATGTAATATGACAAAAACGTTAGCCACTGCAACGCGTGGCCGGGTAGGCTAGTATGAATATATTATTACTTTTACCTTTCCTCCTACTGGACTTGGGCATGGAGAAGCACTAGCGGATGAAGGGCTTTTATCGTTCTCGTCAGGTAATTCCACGGAGGACATTCTGATGTTTTTGGCGGAAAGCAATCGACGATTATGAACAGGGCTCGAGGGTGCTGTAAAAATATATCTTGTTGAAATTAGTCTATAAGACACTCTTGAAAACTTTTTTATGTGAGGCATGCATACAAAATGAGTTAGCTTTTTAAAATTCACTGGATATGTTAATTTTTGATGAATTTTATGCAGTCATTTTCTTTTAACTAATGCAAATTCATCGAATAAATATTTGTATCAAAAATTAAATATCCAGGAAGATTCATCATAACAATTTCAAAACACAACTGAACTATATTTCGCAAAATATGTCAAAACGTCCCAACCGTTTGTTATTTTAGTTTTAAAATTAATTATTTTGTTTTATTGTTACAATCTGGAAGTGCATTATTTTCTGTTTCTCTTTCAGTTTCTCCTCTTTGCCCTAGATACGATGTTTAGATTTTTTTCTTCCGACATCTTGACCAGTTTTAGTCAATTGTAAGCTTTAAAATTGTCATTCTGTATATTATTGTGCCTATATAATTTATATTATTTTCGGATTTAAAGTCGGGTTTTTTAATATTTGTTGAAAGATGATGATATGAAATAAGCAGAAAATGTAACTAATCATTGTTGAGTAATGTGTTCAAAAATGTATGGAATCATATTGAAAGAAATTGGGAAATCTATTATATCAAAGAATACAAAAAATGGTAATTTCAATTGGTTTAAAATGAACCAACACCTGTCTTGAGTAGCCCGATTAGGAATTGTATTCATTTATTACATAAATATTGATCCTTTTACTTTCAAAAGTGTAAACATTTTTTTTTAATAGAATAAATAATAATTTTTCAAATGAGGACTGTCAAACACACTTATAATAGTATATTCTTCAACGATTCCAAACTTCATTCGCGTGAATAATAGCCATTCTACACAAGTAAAAGACTATACTTCCTCCACGACTAAAAAAAAACTTCCAATGGGGATCGAACCCTGATCGTCCGCGCCAGAGTCAACCATTTTTACCACTAGGCTATTTTTAATGGAAGCCCTTACATTTATAAATGAAATTAATTTCTGGAGGCATACATATTTTAAATCATCACTATCGCTATAATGTTGTCCATTTTTTTCTCTATATATAATACGTAAAATTATGATTATATAATTATTTTGACGTTTTAAACGTCGCGCTGTCAGAAGCGATTTGCGTTTTTAGGTATTTGGCGTTTCAAAAGGACGATTTGATTTATTCATTTTAGCGTGTATTCTGATAATAATAGTATGTGATTGGCTAGCAAGAGTGAATTATCTTTCATTCTTTACTGGTGTTAAGAATTTATATCATTATGCAGCTAAATATGTTAAAATAATTTGTGCGTGATTATTTAGTCGTGGAGAAATTTACTTTTTATACATGCTGTTTTATTACCAGCTGGAAAGATCAAAACTCTGGAGTTTCGAGCTCAAAATATGAAGAAAGACTCTAATCAGTAGATAAAGTGTGTCTCCTGCCCCTGTGGTTTATTTGAGAAATTTTAAATATGTGCCGAAAACGTTGATACTATTTGATATATTGTAACACTTGGCGGGCAGTGTAGGTACTATTGACGCAAATGACTGGTTGATTGCTCCCGCAATCAATTTATATTTTACAGCTGAAAACCCTGTTAAAAACCCTATTAAAAAAGCCGACTTTGGTGGAACAAAAACTGTCTGTTAGGATCTAAAATACTTAAATATATCGAAGATGCGTCTAATATAAAGTAAAAGGTGTAATGTAATTCTAAATTGGTGTGCAGCAAAGTGCAATGCATACTTGAAGTAGCTTTGATGTCATCGTTTCGTGCTAAAGGTATCAGAGCAGGCCTGGAAACCACTGAGAAAGAGCATGCTAATGTTAGTTTTCATAAAAAAGTCCAAAAAGTAAAGAATAAATTAGGTAGGAGGTAGGTTGTTTGAAAAACATTGAACATAAAAGAACTTTGAGTTGGGAAACTATAATTTTAAAAATAGTCATGTAAGGTGGTTCAAAAACTCTTTTAATGTATAATGCCTTCAGACGTTTATAAATTATTGGAAATTATTTTAAAAGTAGTTGAGTTTAATTTAAAATAATTTAGAACTTTCATATATTTTTTTAAGGTTTAATAAATCAAAGCAAAATTTAATTTCATCGTAAGAGATGTTGTTCAAAGAAAACTTTGACAGCTTCATTACACATTTTTTGGTTGGCTGAACAGTTTCTAGCATCACAACAAAAATTAGTTTTATGAATTTTTGAAATAGAAATATCAGCTTATTGTAAAAGTGGAAGTGAATTTTTTAGAATTTTTAGTACATTTGTAAGCCACCTTATGATTATAAAGAAAATGAAATTTACTTATATCATCTTCTAAACTAATAGAAATATCTAGTGATATTTTTCGATATTCAGATATAGGAAGGAAAAATGTATCCTAAATCTAATTTTCTCCAGAGTATTCTCTCTGGAGACAAAATGGAGCACCTTTAGCATTTTAGAAAACGCAAGAACAGTGAATCTTTTTTTGTGATTTTCTCAACTGCATCACTATAAACTCGGAACTTAAGTGATCTTGAAGCTGTTGAATTTATTTTTTATGCTATTTAATCGCTTCTGGTCCAAAAGTGTCTGGTCCACCACCTATCACAGTAAAATGTCACCAATACCTATAATTTGTAAGTTGAAGTAATGAAAGTAACGAGCAACGAGAGGTTAACAACGAAAACCTATGAATACGCCAATTTTAGTCACTTTTATAGCTCTGGATCAAATACAGCCAATATTTTAGACAGTTATTGAGAGGCTGAGATAGTATAGTGGAGGGAATGTTTATTATTCTTGAATGATTGGATTGACAAATGGCACGACAGGGACGTATATAAAGAGGGGTTTTGGGGGTTCGAACCCCTACCCATAGAAAATACAATAAAGGTACAATAATTTTTTATTGCTTTACTGCCGCAATATGAGTATTCATCGGGATGTGGCAATAGAACTAGATTCTTCAACAATTGTGAATAATTTAGCCGAAGAGGTTAAATTTATTTTTGTGAGATTGATTTTCTGTTTTAATAAAAGCTTCAATTTTCAATCATCTATCACTTTTTAAAATAGGTGCTCCCAAGTTAATATACAGGTAACATCTCGGCTGGTAGGAGAATGCGGCGAATAATTTAGAAGACTGGCGACTCGAAACAGTTTAACACTGGAGTGGGTCCCAGGTCACAAAGGAATCGCTGGCAATGAAAAAGCTGAGGAACTTGCAAGAGCAAGATCGTCAACACTGATGAACGGACTCGAACCATCTGTGGGCATAAAAGAACCATAGAAAAAATAGCAAGAGAACTGCTCTTAATGAGCAGGAACAAACTACGCACCATAACGGGGCTTCTCACGGGAGACTCTCCCACAAAGGAGCACCTGAACAAAATAGGGCTATATAACGGAGACCTCACATGCAGGAGATGCAAAAAGGACACTGAAACAGCTCTATATTATGCAACTGTGAGCCGCTGGACCACAGGAAGAAAAAACTAAATGGAAGACCCCAAATGACTCCTGAAGACTTCTACAACAAACCAGTAAAGAACCTGTATGAGCTAATAGGGAACGGATTGACTGAATAGGCTGTAGTCAGAATGTTAGGAGAATCCACAATAATCCCAAGAGGCTGAGGTGGTGCCGGCGAAGGGACGGCTCCTTTAAAAAATATATATACATGGTTATAAACA
Organism: Galerucella tenella; assembly: GCA_910591685.1. Classification (NCBI taxonomy): domain Eukaryota; kingdom Metazoa; phylum Arthropoda; class Insecta; order Coleoptera; family Chrysomelidae; genus Galerucella; species Galerucella tenella. The sequence continues at coordinate 21,483 of CAJUYH010000962.1, read as the reverse complement.
TTTCAGCAGAAGGGGGCAAAACGATAAACGATGCTCAAAAATACTTTTAGATGTAGCCAAATCAAACAGATAATTAAAAAAAAAACTTAACATTATTTCTTGAACTTTTATTGCTTAAGGTCGTGGCACTCGATTTTTTTGGCCTTAGGCGGCGCCTTCAATAAAGCTTTCCCCTTCTAAACCTATCAGATGAAAAAAACCAAAACCCTCCCCATGTAAAAGCTATAGCTACGTGACTGTGGCACGACCTATGTTTATTACAATATTTTTGGTGGAAGAAAAAGATACTTTTCAATAAGGTGTTACTGCTCTGTAAATGATTTGACATACTATCAAACTACCTGATTTTTGTAAATTTCATTTTCTGCATTTGAAAAAAATAATTCTAAAATTGAAGAGTAGGTACTGAGTTATTTTTTATTCTCATTCGTCATCATTATACGCATACGTCTTATAATATAATAATATAATATATAATGTCTTATAATATAATAATATAATAATATAATTATAACATAAGATCTCAGTATATGGTTATCTAGGCAATCAATTGAAAAATTTTGATAGCAGGTACTGGTATAATTCCTACCAAAAAGTTGGTTGGGTAGTTTTTTTATTAATCCACGAAAGACCGAAATAGTCTCACTTTCTTATCCGACAAACTTTTTAGATAAAAATCAACTCCACGGAACTTTTTGCCTTGCATCTGCTGAAAAAAGTTTCTAAGCGACTAACTTTTATCGCTTTCGAAAACGGCTCAAAAATTTGGTCAAACTCATTAAATTGTAAATTGTCTGATTAATATATAAGAAAAAGATAAATAAGTTCAGATATTTTTGAACTATTATTCAGGGTGATTCATAATTATTGGGACATAGGCAAAGGGTAGATTGTTTGGACCAAAATAGGGCTATAAGATAAAATTATTGCTCTGAAAAAAGATAAAGGGCGTTGAAGTCAATTTCATCATCAGAAATCCTTCACGAGGCTCCCCCTATAACAAAATGTCAAATAATACATAAATCAATATTGCCTGTATAAAATTATGCCTCTGTGCCGATTTTGATTACAATCGACAAATATATAGTGAAATTATAAGCAAAAAACGAAAAAATTCAACTTTACCTCCCTTTATCTTTTTCCACAGCAATATTTTATTGAGGAATATTTGGTTCTATCGCCATATTTTTGTCCAAACAATCTACCCTAGATAAGATTAGATTAGAATTGGTGTGGCTCTTTTTCCTATCCCACTGCGACCTTTGCAGATCTATTGTGGTCCTCCCTATATTTAGAGCTCAATATCTAGTTTTATTCTTTTTATTAGACCTAATAGCCTGGATACCGCCTCCTTTGCGTCGCTCTCTGCCCTCGGTTTGTCTTCCCCGAGTAAGTGAAATCGCACCCTTGCTAGGCCTTCGCACTCACAGAGTATGTGCTCCGTGGTTTCGTCTTCTTCCTGGCAGAACCTGCATAGGCTGTCATCTGCAAGGCCAATTGTGTGCATATGTTTCCTCAGCCTACAATGTCCGGTCAGCATTCCCACCATCATCCTCGTCGTTTACCGACTTTGACATAGTAGGTCGTGTGACAGTTTTGTCGAAGGGCTTTTGAGGAATAATTTTGCGTGTCTTTGTCCTGGGGTTTCATACCACCAGTGCAACGCCTGGTTGTTTATCCATTTGTGGATGCTCTCTTTAGTTAGTCATTTTGCAATTCCACAGGAAGGCTCTGGCCCTATCATGACCTCCGTTGCTCCCTGCTTGGCTAATTCTTCAGCCTTATCACTGCCTCTTATTTCTTGGTATCCTGGTACCCAGGCTAGGGTCACTCTATTATGACTGCCTAGTCTGTTTAGTGCCTTCCGACACTCCCACACCAGATTTGATGTTATCTTATATGAGCGTATCGCCTTAAGAGCTGCTTGGCTGTCGGAGTAGATGACGATTCTTTGGTTATCGACCTCCTGTCTCATCAACTCTTCTGCACAGCATTGCACCGCCAGTACCTCTGCATGAAAAACAGTAGCATGTTTCCCTAGGCTTAGAGAGATCGTGATCTTCTCTTGTACCCCATATATTCCGGCTCCCACTCCGGAGTCTGTTTTCGAGCCATCAATGTACCAGTTGAGATTCGCTGTTATAGGAGGCCCTGCTTCCCAGTCCTTTCTCTCTGGAATGTAAACTGTATAGTCGTTTTTAAAACTATATTGTGGGGCAATCTGATCCGTTAGCATTCCCAGTATTGGATCTGCCTTAATTTCTTTATATAGCTCTTTGTAGACCTTACTGTGCTCTTGGCTTATCGGAGAAGGTCCCTGTAATAATCTGTGACTAACAGATCTTGCATTTCCTTGAATGAGGATATGTAGTGGTGGTAGGTATACTATTACCTCCAGGGTCGCAGTCGGAGTCGTTTTCATGGCCCCGTGATACTTAAGCAGGCTTGCCACTTAGCTGCCTCTGCGCTTCAATCTGCAGTGTCCTGTGCCACCAGACAACTGATCCATAGGTTATCATTCGCCTCACAACCTGTGTATATAACCATTCGGTCATGTTGGGATTTAATCCCCAATTCTTTCCACACATTTGCCTGCACCTTCCAAGGCCGATTCTTGCCTTGTGTGTGGTTTTTCCAATGTGGGAGTACCATGTGAGCTTTTGGTCAAATAGCACCCCTAGGTATTTAACTTCTTTCGCAAATGGAATTTCCACTCCGTTAATTTGCGGCTTTTGTAGACCTTGCAATTTTCTCTTTTTTGTAAACGGTACCAGTGTAGTTTGTGGGGGTTCACTGCCAGTTCTTCCTCCCTACACCAACCACTCACTATATCAAGCGCCCTTTGGGTGCGCTCTGATATTGTGTCTGGAAACCGTCCTCTTATGACGATAGCATTATCGTCCGCATACCCCAGCCACTGAATACCTTCATCTGAAAGCCTTACTAGAAGCGTGTCTACTAGAATCGCCCACAAAAGGGGCGATAAGACGCCTCCTTGAGAACAACCCCTTTCCACCCCCGCTATGATGGTTGCCTCCCCCAGGGTGGATGTGACTATCCTATTCCCTAGATTAGCTGCAAGCCACCCGCAGATGATGGGTTCGACCCCTCTCCTTTCCATACACTTGTTATAGATATTGGAGAGGCGTTATTGAATGCTCCCTCTATATCCAGAAAAGTAGCTACTGCTATTTCCTTGTCGTCGATCGACTTGGACAGTAGCCTAAGCCTATGTCCCAATAGTTATGAATTACCCTGTATAAATAACCATGGAAGACGAAGAAAGATTCACCGGTATTATCGTAAACTAGCGCCACCACTGAACTTCTCGCTAGACACGGACACTTGTATTTCAAGATAAAATGTCCGTTACTGGGTTTTGTCCAATGATGATGTCTTAGTATTAAAAGTATGCCTTTTAATGAGGAAAAAAATAACTCAATAGTTTATAGAAAATTACCCGTCAAAGTTATTTTTTTTTTAAATAAAATAAACAGTAATATTTTCGTCATTGTCTACTTCTTCCAACATTGGAGCTGATACTGCGGAAGGCATAAGGCCCTCTAAAGGATGCCCTATCTCATCACTTTGCAGGTTTATGTGCTATTTCATTCTCCTCTATTCCAGTGTGTCCTGGAGGCCCACGCTATTCTAGCCTTCTCAATCAAGTTTTCTAACATTCTAACGAGTTCTGGTTTAAGCACCAAACCAAGTATGCTGCTCTTGGTCAAATTATGACCAAGATGACAGGATAATTTTCTATTCAATGTAAAAATTCCTCTCGTAAACTTTGAATGAATTTCTGAAACCAATTTTCTAAAATCTACTCTGAAAGAAAATTAAAAAGAAATTGTTCATACACTGGATCCTCGAAGAGCTGCTTTGATTCGAATGCGGATCACTAGAAGCACTTGTTCCGTGATGCTTCCCTCTTCTAACATGCTCGGTGCTTTCGGGGGAATCCAGAGACAAACTCTTCATCCGTAGATTGAGTTTCTGCCTTCTAGGGGAATGGGGAGCTGCGAAAATTCACAAAAAAACTATTAGATAATTATTGGTAGTTGCAAAAATATAGAGGGTACATGCAGGTTTAAAAGCTGTATTCGGTTTTTTAGGCAGGGTTGATACCTACGTCTAGTTCGAAGGGATGCTGTAGCTATATCTGTGCAAATAAAATACAATACCCTGGACGTTTTTTTTTCGTGTCGAATATTAAACGACGCATTGAACGTATATTTATAAAAGACTGATAAATGAAGTTCCATTGAAAATAATCAAAGTTCAATTCACAGCAAAATGGATAGCTTGACGAACGTAGAAGACGACGAAGAAGTTTGGCTCACATTCATGCCGCATTGAGACAACCTCTAGAAAATACACCCTTTGAACTTACTCTTCATTTTCTATTGTATTGCGTCCTTTCATCATAGTTTGATGCCAAGCATCATTCATTTCAGTTCGAGCCATTAATCACAAACCATCCTGTATAATACATGGGTATGGAAATGACAATATATTTATATTCAATTGCACAGATATAACTACGACCATTTTATTTAATCTATTATTAAAATCGGATATAAAATCAAAAACGAAATTATTTAAAAAATAATTGTTTCATTGGAAATGATTGTCACTAAGGGTCACTACAGTCATTTCTGATAATACAGACCGACAGCTCGGGATCCAAACATTGGACATTTGTTCACAGCACTCGGAGAAGACTTCATGCTTGTTCCTGACACAGAAACATCGAAAAGAAAAAAAAAATGTAGGAACTTCCTAAAAAACGACAATGAAACTGACAAGCAATTTAATATAGTTTTAAATTTGATATAACCATGTTTCTTCTTAAGAGTATTAGCAAAGAATAATTCTGCTAACTTTACTTTGTCGAACAATAATATGATTATAGGTGTGTTCCAACTAAGCGAAATGATGCGTACGTGAACGTCACGATCATGCGCATAACAAGTTCCAACAAGTTCCACACAATTCCACGGACTGATAAAAATGCGTTCCAACAAAAACTGGACACGTTCATGAACGTGTCGACGAACGATCATTTTCATCAGAGATTTGGATGTAGAACCGTTCGTCCAAACTGTCAGTTGATGTTATAGGACAAACAGTATCAAACACCTAAACCCGGTTTAATGATGACTGATGTGTGGACTGATGTAATTGTTGATAATAAATACATCAATCAGCCACAGTATAAACATCACTGCTGTTTGCACCGGTTGCAGTTATCTTTTGGCTTTAGTAACTCATGATTAACTTTAACCATTGATTAAAAGTGAAGTGTTTTGCACCATTTGGGGGTTAGTAAATTATTTGTTAGGTATAAGTTGGTATCTTGACATTTAGGAATAATTTGAAAAATAGCAATTTTGTTGGTAATAGAGGTGTCAAATATGACAACTATTAGATATTTATATTTGTAAAATTATCCAAACAAAAGATAGGAGTTTTCAGTAGGAGCAGAGAGAGAAAAAGATCAACAAATTTCTTTCAAAATGAGAAAATAGTGTGCTTGAATTTAAAAAGAAAGTACAAGCACATAATAGAATGCACGGAAATAGGTGCGTTGAGCTGGAAGGATAAGGGACAGGCCTGGACAAAGATTGAGAGGGAGTATAATGCTCAATCAGATAGCTACGGATATGTAGATGTTTTAAAACGATTTTACACAAATAAAAAGAAAGAAGTCTTTTTCTAAAAGTTGTTGCTTAAAAGTGATTTTCCCTCTGATATCTTCTTGGAATCACAAAGTTTAGTATGTCCAATATTTCCAGGTCATCTTCATCTTCTTCAAATCCATTAAACCATATTTTATTGACATAGGAATGTATCTCGCAAATTCGCTAAGTATACTTGAGTTGATTGTCATATTGACATAACTTTAATTAATAATTATATACCTTAAATCCTACCTTATCGGTGGATTAGATTTAACTATTAATTATAGCGTTAACTTAAGATTAAATGTCATGGTGCAAGGAACATTTTAATTTAATTGGTAATTAAAACTTAACCACAACTTTACCAAGACCGGTGCAAATGGCTGTCAGTTATCATTAAACCGAGTTAAAGTGTTTGATACAACTCGCCCCAAAATTATGTAATGGTAAATAAACATAAATCATACATAAACGTGAACTTATAGGGTTGTAATAAAGTTCGTAGAATCGTTCCAACAATGCAAAGGGTATGATGTTCATAGATTAATTCACGTACAGGTTATCGAACGTTTGATTCGTACATAAATACGTTCACGAACGTTCACTTACTAATCAGAAGGTGGTTGTTGGAACAAACCTTATATTTTAAAATTTTATCATTTTCTCAGTGTATGTACTAAGTTGTGTGTCAACTGTCTGTCAACTGTCATACATCAAAAAAATTGCGTCGGGCTTCGCTTCTTGTTAATTGGAGTATTCTTTGGTATTAGACTTAATTGGAACGCGTTAGATATTAAAACTGAATCCCAAAACGTATTGGAACATTTCAAAGTTGATTAAACTATCACGAAGGAGCGTCAATTAAGTTATAAGTATTCTAATTCACAAGGTTGAAATAATATACTCGAAAAGGTTGGGTGTACACATGGTATTAGGCAAATGTTATTGTCCAAAATGATCTTAATTGAGCTGAGCAGAGGGAAATTTTCTATAATACTGGCGATTAAATATCTAGAAATTTGCGGTTGTTTGTCAGTTTCGTAATCGCTTCTACACTTCCAAAAACAGTTAACACCAACATCTAAACACCAACTAAAACACAAAGTGCGGAAAATGTTAGTAAAAGCAGGGATAAGGAAGTTTTGGAGTTGTGGGTCAAATTCATTGAGAGAGTTTTTTGCTAAAAACGTTTTTCAATCGGGAAACGGTAATTTTTAATTTCGTTACGTTCCGTGATGATTAGGAATTTACAAAAACATTGATTAACAATGTTGGACTGTTTGTTTGAAATTATCAATTAATTCGGTTCTTTTTTCGACAGTAGTACTTTACCTTACGCACAACAACTGCTTGATTTCAAAAAGTTGATAAAAGGAAAATATTATTAATTAATAATTTTATGTATATTTAAGATGATTAAATTGTAATAATCTCAGTTCTTTTGGTTTATAATTAGAGTTGGAAATAAAATATCATTTATCTTATGACAAACTTCGGTATATGGGTTATTTTGAGAGATATCAAAAAATATTTTTAACAAAAATAGTAGATGTGTTGATGGTCCATATTTTGAAATTATATCGAACTATACAGAGTGCTGCATAACTCCATTACAAACCAAACATATGATTTTTCAAACGGGAACCCCTGTATATTATACCGAATTCGGATTGGTTACATTTTTTTGAAGCTTTTGATATGAGGTTTTACCACGTTATACAGAGTCCTTCAAAAGATATGGACACGTTTATGTGAAAATCGTAGGTAAATCAACGCTCTGTAGCTTGTTGCACGTTAAAGAAAAAAAATGTATTTTGCCAAACAGAGTTTCGTAACATGATGCAATATCTCCGTATCCTATTTAATTTCAATTATATTCTTTCTTGTATACAGGGTGAACGGAAACTCGAACCTGTCATTTTCTTTCTTCTTTCAAATGGAACACCCTGTATTTTATAGCAAAAATAGAATCTTCGATTATTTTTGTCAAGCATTCCCTATACCCAACATTTATAAAAACAGAGTTATTTTGTAATATTTATTGTAAACTATAATTAATGACCTATTATGTGAAAGCAATAAACGTTGTAAGTTACAAAAAATCTTGATTACTGATAAATTTTAATGAATAATTCATTCAAAACACAACTAGCTACCAAAAGTATAATCCTAACTGTAATATTAAACTGAAGGTTCAAAGTGTTCACGGTTAACATCAATGCAATGCTGTGAGAGGGGTCCCAACTGATTGGCCAGCTCTGTCACCCGATTTAACAAAAGTATATTTTTTTTTCGGGTCTAGTAAGGAATAAGTTTATAAAATCCTCCAGCTATTAGAGATGACATGAAAGAGATAATTAGTGCGGCCTTTCGATCTGCTAACGTTGATATGCTGAGAAATGTTAGTCAATCATTTGAAATATTCTGCAGCATTGCATTGATGTTAACGGTGAACATTTTGAACCTTTAGTTTAATATTACGGTTGGGATTATACTTTTGGTGGCTAGTTTTGCTTAGAATAAATTGTTCATTAAAATTTATTATTAATTAAGATTTTTTGTTACATACAACGTTTAATGCTTTCACTTAATAGGTCAGTAGTTATATTTTACAATTAATGTTACACAATAACTGTGTTTTTATAAACTCTGGGTATAGGGAATGCTTGACAAAAATTAAAGTTACATAATCGAATATTCTATTTTTGCTTCAAAATACAGGGTGCTTCATTTGAAAGAAAAAAGAAAATGACAGGTTCGAGTTTCCGTTCACCCTCTATACAAGAAAGAATAAAATTGAAATTTAAAAGGATACGGAGATATTGCATCATGTTACGAAACTCTGTTTGGCAAAATACATTGTTTTTCCTCGACTACAACAAGCTACAAAGCGTTGATTTACCTACGATTTTCACATAAACGTGTCCATATCTTTTGAAGGACTCTGTATAACATGGCAAAACCTCACATCAAAAGCTTCAAAAAAATGTAACCAATCCGATTTCGGTATAATATACAGGGGCTCCCATTTAAAAAATCATATGTTTGGTTTGTAACGGAGATATGCAGCACTCTGTATTGTTCGGTATAATTTCAAAATATGGACCTTCAACACATCTTCTATTTTTGTTGATAACAGTTTTTGATATCTCTTAAAATAACCCATATACAGAAGTTTGTCGTAATGTTGGTACACCCTGTATATACTGAAGCCCATCTATATACTAAACAGTAAGGGATCCACTCTAGTCTCCGAGACTTTTATGAGGAACTCAGGAATGGGGCTAGTAAATGTCACCTGAATATACATAATATACTTCAACAAATGGCTTGATCATGTATGTTTATCAAGCTTGCATTTCTGTCTGTAGCCTGTAGCCGTCTTTAAATTTTAAAATTGGTTAACATATAGTCTAATTTGACAGAAGCGATTGAAAAATAAAGCGGACAAAAGATAACATGATGCTTCCATTCACAAGAAAGCAAAACTCTCCACATAGAAAAATGATATTTTTTAGTAAAGCTAAAAGTGGGAGTCCTTTGAATGTTATGGGATATGCAATTTTTTTAAGCTTTTTCAAATATCACACTATTCAGTATCATTTTGCCAGTCGGAAATATTTGAATTTGAAGCGAAATTCAAATTTAATTGTGATGAAATGTTTGTTATAATTCTTAATCGTTTGAAATGGCAAATCATCATATTATTATTGGCAACGATACTGAATTTCTGAAAACCAAACCCAAACTAACTTACGTCATATATATTTTATTCTTCTATTCAAATAATCTTATAAAATATAAAGTATTGAACGATTTTTTTTATTTATCACAGTTGGACAAGTTTGGACAAAAAAATACAACAAAATCAATGCCTATTAAAATTAAAATAAAGTCTTTCGAAAAGGTCTTTGGATAACAGTTTCGTTTCTGAAGGGTTTCGTTTATTTTTTTGGTTTTGTTCGTTTTGTTGCTAAAGGCGATATTTTTCCTTTAGAGGTGCTGCCAGAAGGAGAAGGGGGTGTGTTTAAGCCATTACCATTTTCTAACTGGGGACCTAATAATAAGGGTTGACCGAACGGGCGGTTTCCAGAGCCGTCTTGAGAATGTCTTTCTGAAAATTTAAGTAAAATTGCAGTTTACTCCTTTTTAATAAATTAAATTTATTAAATCTTTATAAATAAAACAAAACATAACAAAATATAAAGCCTTTATTGGCTTTTTTTAGTTGATAGTAGATTTTGACCAAAATTAGTGATAATAACAAAAAATTTAGTTTTCGTACCAAATTGAAGCACTTTATACAGGGTGGTCATTCGAATTCCGACACATTTTATGAGTTAAGAAAACATATTTGTATTCTGTGTAAATATTAATTTATTAAAATCGCAGAGCGCTTTCGGCTATTAAGCCATCTTCAGTGCTTACTCGTCAGGTAATTTATACAAGAAACTTTGACAACACATTGACGTCATAAATTAAAATAACATTAAAATTAAAATGATCCCCTGTTTAGGGTTTGTTGAATCTAGATATTAAACATTATTAAAAATTTTGTTAAAATTATTTTAGACTGAACTCCGAACACGTGTTCGTGTTCGTCTAACGGATGTTGGAGTGTCACTTCAAAAACAAAAAACAAAAAATATGTACCAAATTATATGTAGGTATGTGCTCAATTAACCTACATACATTATTTAATACAAACGTTGTACAATATGTCCACCATGTATGTCAATACATTTATGCAAGCGTAGTTGTAGATTTTAAAAAGAGTCTCTCAACATTTGTGGTTGAATATTTTCTATTACGTTTCTTATGTTTTCTTATGTTTAGCTTCTCGATGTCATGACTAGTTCAGAAGTTATGCGCTGACAAAAATTTACGGAATTACTGTAGTCAACGAATTGCAGTCTATCTTTCAAAGATAATCTGCTCCTTAAGAACACCTTGAATTGCTATAAAACCATATATTTTTGAAAAGTAGAAGCTTCAGTCTAACCGACGGTACAAAAACATACAGGGTGTTCCATTTAAAATGTCTAAGTTATTGAATCCAAAAAACCCTTTGTTTTTTCCTGGAGTCTAGGAAAAAAATACAAAATTGGCAACAGCGTGAAAAAAAATTCTTAATTCCTGAAGCTGTTCAGTCAAAACCGCCTCTCGATATCTTAATCGGTTTCCAAGCTATAGGCTCATATAAAATGTGTCGGAATTCAAATGATCACCCTGTATGTTATGTTGTTTTTACTTATCACACATTAAAAATAAATTTTTGATGTACATTTCCACATGTTACATTGAAATTACTGACTACCTTGTATTTATATAAGACACGAATATTATTTCCCATAATTTTAACGTCAGATCGAATGTGAGAAATATAATTTGTCTACAATAAAGACAAATTATACTGAAAACTATTTATTTTCATTAACGAGCAAAATATCTGATAGGAAGACATTCCAATAGCTCAAATTACTTTGGAAATTTGGGAAAACTTCCAATGTCTTATAAATAAACATATTCATGTTTATATCGTTATTGCAAAAGTTTTCTCATATTCTGACAAGAAACCTGAGCTTTAATACAATATGCATCATACAACTAGCGCCATCTATATGCATTTCTTAATACAAAGCTACGAATAGTTCAATGTTATGTGAAATGTTATACCAAAAAATATTTTCATTGCAAACAGTGGTTACGAGAGCTTATGAAGAAAAAATTAATTAATTAATAATCATTGGAAAGTTGATTTCTTCTTATTTACGGTTGTCAAACAAACTGAAGCAGAGCAAATAGCTGCGTAAACATTTTGGACAAACGTTTGGGTATGTCAATTATTTTTAAGCGGAACTTCACAGTGGTATTAGAATGTTAAAATCTACTTAATCCCAGATATTCAGGAAGCATTTGCACACAAATTATATCTAAATAAAAACAAATTTCGACGATATGGGAGACATTTCAATAATAATCCTCTCGAGTGACCAAATGCTTCCATATCTAGAAAAACGAGAACTGTGATTCCAAAATATAATGTTCATATTTGGACCTAGGGTTTTCGAACTATTTGACTGCAAATAATTTTATCCAGCGATAAAACGTAATAATCATAATAATGTGTTATTCTGAATTGCCAGACACAGCTAGCTAAAATCGGTTGATTCTCAAGAAAAAGCGCACGAAGAAAAATCACATGAACATTGAATGAAATAGGCAAGAGGATAAGGTGAAGCGGAGCGGATTCTGTTCCATACTGCTAGTCGTCCAATACGCAGCCGGTCTTTGTTTTCATGTGGTTTTTCTTGGTACTAACTAGACTGTAGATGAAACTGTTTGCAATCAAATAAATCGAGAACCGCTGGTTCAAATATTGACATTATATATATTTTTACAAAGAGGAATTTAAGAAGACTCAAAAGGTAACGTTTTTTACTCGAGAGAGACAAGAATTTCTTCACGAGAGAGGGCCCTTCTCTCGCGTCGTCTCTAACCTTCATTCGAGATAAAATATCTCTTTCGTCTTGGTGGCAAAACTAGCGATTTTAATTTAAAATCCAAATTTTTGTCCAAAAAAATAGCTCTATCTCATTTCGTATATAAACACCGTCATAAAAACATACCCTTTCTGTTCAAAGATAGTTCAAAACTTGCTTCTTAGTAAAATCATTTAGTCGCGTCGTTAATTGTTACCTCTGAAACTGCTCGGATTGTTCGAGAAGCTACGGTCAAACAAGTGATTTTCCCATCAGACGCAAAAAACGTCCTTTAAGGGTCCTATTTCGCAATGATCTTTTGTTTTACTCGTCGCTCCATCTCTCTGTTGTATTTTCGGTAACCTAAATTCAAATGACTAACTACAAGAACAAAAAAACAAAAAGAACAATCCACAATGCAAAAAGATATTTTTGCTTTTAATTTATTTACACAACTTATTTTTTTTGGTTGGATAAACTGAAATTCATGAATTTGTAAGGTGTACTTTGTGTACTTGTCGTTCCAAACATAAATTCAATTTGCCATTGAATTTCATATCAAAGGAACAGGATATGCTTGAAGTTTTCTTATAGGAAATGCTTTGGAATAAATATCCCCGGACGGGTTGAATGAATTCAAAAAATCCGAAGGGACAAATGTCGTGTCCAGTTGGAGAATTTATCATTTTAATACGAATTCCATTTCCTTCAAAAACTTAACTTGGCTTGAATGTGTAACGGAATGAACTTATTTGACAAAGTAATAACTCCAGACATTTTAATTTAATCAACGTGAATCACAAAAACATGTCTGAGTTTATTATTATATCCGGGATTCCGAAAATTTTTCAATTAAAAGGGATGTTTTTACCACACATTTGGGACTTTTTTTTTGATAAAGAACAAACTACCATTATCTGACAGCAAGACAAAACACTGAGAATATTTAGATTATTATATTTCCAGAAATATAACATCGAAAATAATTCTGTGCCAGCCAAATAATATATCCTTTTTTCTTCATTTTTAATATATTTATTGATTTTATGACATTCAACTTCCTTAAAGACAAATAAAATAACTGTAATGGAATAGATCCCAAACTATCTGTCACTTGTCATAAGTGGAATCAAATTTGAAGTTGGTTATAGGTAAAGGCCTTTGCACACCAGCGTACTGAGCGTCCTGGACGTTTGGAATGTTTCGGTACGCGCCCATTTCACACCGCTCATCAACGTACCAAATGTCCACTTGTTCGCTCATGAGGATCAGTCAGTGCAAAGATGATTTTCCGCCAGTTCCTTGGTGTGAGACCGTGTTTTCTGTTCCGTGGATAAATGAGTCGAGTAGGGATAGTGATGACGACTTATTATTATTATATTCGTTAACAGAAAGAAGTAAATGGATACATCCCATAAATAAAATAGGGATAATCACAGGATAATCACGAACTTTCACCAACAACGCGTCCATGGTACAAACGCACAAAACACCAGCAACAACAGACACCTGAGATGACTCGGGGTTTTGCAAAATCCCCCGAAAACCGTCGCGGACGTCAAGGACGTTCTGGACGCGCGGTGTGAATCGTGTCATTTGTATGGGCAGCGATTTATTTTGACAAAAACGTACAATACGTCCAGGACGTTCAGTACACCGGTTTGCAAAGGCCTTAACTGTGAATCTCTAATGCCATGCACAATAACGACCTTATTGATTTATTACTAAAATTTTCAGTTACAAAAACACAATACCTTTATCCAGCACTGTATTATCTATTATAAGAAAATTAAAATATAAGTAAGTAACAGTGTGAATAATTTTTAAGGCAATTTTTATAAATGATTCTCATATTTCCAAGTTTCGGTACCCTTAGAGAGAATATTGGTCCGTAGCGCGATGAGTTAAGACCACCCTCATTAATATAACTTAATTATCCTCCTAATTACAAAGTGCCTTGAAAAGGATAATAGCGTAGAGACTGCGTAGTTCTAGCCGTTGATAAGATGATGATAAATGTGATGTTCTATACCGAGCGTATCATATAGTACTCTGCAAGGACGAAAACAAAAAAATACTATCACTAGGTTGACTCAAGCGTAATAGCTTGGTCACTAACCTAACATATTCGGACACTAGTCTGAGATAATCACCTTCCCCCGTCAAACAACGTCAAATATCACGCACGTAGCGACCCTAAGGTGCGTCCATACCGGGCGAGCCGAACCGTGCCAAGCCGCGCAGAGCATTTGTGAACGTTGCACCAGCGTTAGCGAACATAATTTGGTCTTTGCGCGAGAAACGTCCAAACCGGCTGCT
>CAJUYH010000961.1:30077-54827 GCA_910591685.1 Galerucella tenella | reverse complement strand
AATGATGATGATATTTATATCGAAACAATTGTCAATTTACTTGCAATTTACACATTTTTACAAATATATTGTGGAGTCATTTAAAAACAGTTAGTTTCATTTAAAACCATATGATGAGTAGATTCCACGAAGTGAGGGTTTATACAGTTAACTCAAGCAGGTAATATTAGTTCCAAATGTTTACATCAGATTCAAATGCACATGCGCCTCACTGGTAAAAAAAAGCGATATTTGTTAGAGCTGATCCGGACTTTGAATCAAATAAAATAATTTCTTTCAATCCATAATATACGCCAGTTTTGTTGATGATTAACTGAAAAAGATAACCTGTTTTTTGGGAAAAAAGCAGTACCTATTTAATAAAATTTAATTTTTGAAGAACTGATCCATTATTTTATTAAATAATTTTGAGCATTAATAACACCACAAGCTATAAGAACAATATCATCTACGTATTTAAAAAAATTAGATTAATACAAGCGTGTGGTTTTCAATAACCCTCTCAATATGGATTCACAACGTATTTTATAAGGTAATTTATAACGATTCTTATTGAAGAAAAATAAAATCCTAAAAATACACAAACAAAGTATGTTGACTTATCAGTGAGTGCTTTGAGTCTTTTCATGCTTTTCTGCCATTGCTTCCGTTTTTTTGCATCCTTATTAAAATAAATAAATGTTTTAATCGTAGTACTTTTACATTCTGGAACCGCACAATATTTATAGCTTTTTTTACTCTGGTTCTGGTCCATTGTGTCGAATAGTTTAAATTATTTCTAAACGTTCTCATTTCACGAACTTAACACTGTTTAGAGTTTGCTAAAACGTATAATAAATAATAAGCATATAAGCTAGCAAAATACTGTTACTAGCTAAGTAGTCATCTAACCGAGAACCGATCGGCGCGGTATCCGCTCTCTCAACGAAAGATTTCATATGGGATGACGTCACGCCTGAAATTCAGAGAGGAGCGCTAATGTTTATAATTTTGTTAGGCGACTTAGGAGTCTCGCTGACGTCTAATTTTTTGCACAGAGCCTCAAAATTATGTGCTCTTCCCAATAATAAAATAAAAAAAATATGTAAATGAGCCCATTGTCGCAGTTGTAGCAGTGTGTCCTTCTCGAACATTGTTCAGGGACTATATAAGTATCCCGATTTCATCCTAAGAATTGTCGCATAAATTTAGAAACACCGTGTATAAAAGTGCAGGCCAGAATACCCTATAAGACATCTCTATATAAAACTTTCCATTTACTCCTTCAACATATTAAAACTATTATAACTTATCTGTAATTAATAATGCCATTGCGTGTAAATCTTTATTTTCAATAAAATTCTCCAGAATACATTGCTTTTTTCTCTTCTCTGGCGTAATCTGCTCATAGTCTGTTAAATATAACATGAAACCGAAATCTCAATTATTTTCCTAAAATAACGAAGTGTTAATGCGCGAAAAAAACTTTTTGCGGGATTATACAAATAAGTAGTGGCTATTATCGGAATTGTGAGCAGATGCGCCATGCTAGTTACAATATTGCGGGTGTCCAGCGGTAAAAATAAGTTTTCCTTGGATACCAAATAGAGTGTTTTTAGGTGGTAGCGACACTTGAAAATTTCATGAGTTAAAATATAATTTTAGCAAACATAGTTAAAATTGCATATTGATGTGATAAACCAAGTAATAAATTCGAATATACCCAAAGATCAACACAATTGAATTGTGCCATTTAACTCAATGACATTAATAGTGGACAAACGAAATAATACCTTGGTACATAATTGAAGGTGCTATACGTGAACGTAAATGAGCTACCGTTGACGAATAAAACTATCGTTTGGGGAAAACAATGCTTTGTTTACATTTGTTTAACCACTCAAAATACAAAAATCATTATCGTCTATTGTACTCAAACTGAAAACTCAACACGAAATAAGTTTTTATAATCACTCTCAAATGATGTAAACAATTCATGAATGACCCAGAGAGTACCAATTCAACCGATATGGAAACCTTCACTCAGCCGTCAAACACCAAACCGCCAATACCCACCCACCAACCTCTCTCCAACCAATGCTACGCCACTGTTGTCCTCTATTTTTAGCCCTATGAATTTGTCTTTCATACTCAAGACCCGTCAGTTGTCTCTTAGAAGTAGGCAGATGAGGCTTCCAGGATAAATGGCGGATACAACGATTTTTGGATCTGGCAGATTGAGTCTAAGAAATCGTACTAAACCTATTACTATTTATTGATAATGGAATCTAGGCGGGAATTGCAGAGCCAAAAAGAAATTTACATGGATTGCCGTGATCGGAAACTGCCTAAATTGTCTGGATAAACCGTGTTATGAAAAAACAAAATTTCTATTTTTCTTGTTACTTTCTTGAACGAAATGACAAAATATCCGAATTTTAGATTTTGTTATTCATTGGACTCTGTCCACAATTGTAGTCACCCCCGACTTTCTAAACCCTAGTGCAAGCTAACGTTGATACGGTAATCTCGCGGATAAGTTGTTGGGGCACCGCAGGGCTAAAGGTGGCTTGTATAGAGCAAGCACAGGGCGCAGGGATAAACGATAGTCGGTGAAGGATTTATAAAATGTAATTGGTTCAGCTGGCTCAAACACGTTTAAATCATCAATAGCTCATCAGGTTTCTACCGACCAGCTTGACACCCTCACGATTTTCACCGATCCGTGTGACAACTTTTAACAAATGGGAAGTTTGAAATGACTTTTATTGTCAGAAATACTCAAGCAAGTGCATTCCTGTAAGATAGAAATAGTTTATTCTTGTTAATTTTTCTGGTCAGACGCGCTGTTTTGGTAAAAAGAGAGAAACATATTGTCTTCGAACAAAAACGGATTTTATGCACAAAAAAATTCGCATTATACATCGAAATTTGTTAAATAGGTATATTTATCGTTAATTGTGATCGAATACTGCCTTTTATATAAATAACTGAAAAATAGAACAATCCAGATGCATTTTTTGTTTGATATTTAACTCTAGAACACTAATATGTCGTATGTTTGTTAGAATTCGTTAATCTCCGAGAATACCTCAGGCACGCCGCTTACAGTAGCTTCCTGATCAGTCTTATAGATAAGAATGGTGAGAAGTGTTGTTCGAAATTTGTTTATTTTATTCAATAATTTGACGCCTCGTCGTGAAATTTACGATAGATTAGTAATTACGTTTGTTGATTTTTTTATACTATTGGGTAAAAATTTTAATTTTTGTTTTTTATGCGTTACTCAAATAAAAAATATTATAGGAAAATGTCGAGAAAACCGCTAACAGAGAGGGAGTTTCAAGATGAGATAGAAAAGATTATGAATGGTGACGATTAATTCTTATGATAAAGAATGGGAAGAAATGCAAAAGGACAGTGATGTGGATGATATCAGTTATGAAGATTCAGATGACGACATTAATTTAGATAATATTGAGGATGACGATAGATATGAGGCAGAGGAAAATGAGCCAGTACAAGAGGCAAATGAACAAACTTTTGAAAGCTCGTCTGATGGTGAACCGCCAGTAAAAACACGGCGTAGAGACTCACACATTGCTTTACCAACCAAGAACAACTTAAGAGGCAAAAACGGTCATAAATGGTCAGCAACAGTCCCAATTACTTCAAAAAGTACGGCTTTTTATACATTTTGTATCAGGAAGTAAAGGAAATGCACGTAATCTCGTACAAATAAAAGATCATTTCACGCATTTTTTTCGGATGATATTTTTAGTACCATTATTACATTCACAAACGAAGAAATTGAAAGACAGCGTGGAAAGTATTCTAAAGATTCAGCTACCGTATCACAAATCAACAAAAATGAACTGCTAGCATTTTTGGCTGTTTTGATATTTTCAGCTGCAAGGAAAGACAATCATCTCAATAGTAAGGAAAGTTCAATCCTACCACATCTTGTAGCTTTTATCGAGCTTGTATGAGTTGTGACCGATTTACCTTTTTATTGAATTGTATAAGGTTTGACGATAAATCTACTAGAGAGCAAAGAAAACAGTCCGATCCTTTTGCTCCAGTTAGAGAAATCTGGGAACCTCTCTTAGAAATCTGCAGAAACTCCTATACTCCATCATCCTACATTACAATAGACGAACAGCTTCTTGGTTTAAGAGGTAGGTGCCCTTTCCGCATGTATATCCCCAATAAGCCATCAAAGTATGGCATAAAGATCGTCATGGTTGGAGAAAGGTTGATGATCCCAAACTTACGACGTACCATTCGCCGGGATATCTGTAGAGTATTGAATATACACATTGGCGGCGGAATGGGGGGGCTAGGGGGGGATTAGCCCCCTCCAGATACCATGGTAGCCCCGTCCAGTATCGATATCACTTTTACACTTCCGAACCGCCGAAGCCGAAGCGCCGAACAAAACCTTGATCTTATCGTGATCGTGATAGTCTCTTTAAAATTGATATACCACTTTTAGAAGCAGAAATAAAAATTACAAAACAAATGGTTAAAAAAGAGGACAGCACCGAGTTTTCTATTTTGAAGAAATATGTGACACCGGATGTCCAACCCAATCTATACAAACTGTTTCAGGTTGCAATAGCTATTCCTGTTAGCTCCCACGGCTGCGAGCGGAGTTTTTCGGCTATGAGAAGAATTAAAACGTGGTTACGCTCTTGCATTGATCAAGATAGGTTTTCGCAACTTTCCATGCTTCACATTGAAAATGAATTGGCTAAGGATATTGATTCCCAAGAAGTCTTGAAAATTTTTGCGAAGAAAAATAGAAAAATGGTCTTAATTTAATTTTGAATGTTCTTTTTTTATCTCAACCTAGTAGGTACATAGTATCTAAATACATACCTACATCTTATTTTAAATTTATAAAAATACGCATTAAAGTTTTTTCACATCTGCATAATTATTTGTTTTATTTTTCAAATATGCATAGATAAACCCCTTTTATATTGATTTGTATTTAATGGAAAAGTACATTTTTTAATGGGGCTGAAGCCCCCTCCTAAAAAAAGTTATTCCGCCGCCAATGAATATACAGCAGGCCGAGGAAAACCATCAACCCTTAGAACACGTAAACGCCCTATTTGTTTTTGCTGTCCAAGCCGTCTTAGACGAATGACAACCAACTATTGTGGACAGTGTCTACACGCTATCTGTGGAAATCATAGGGGTAATGTCTGCACTCTATGCTCTTCAGAATAGCCAAAAATTATAAATTTTGTACGTTATTATATGTTAAATTTGTGACTAGAATTCACCTTATTAAAAAAATAATAAAAATTTTGATTATGACTTTCACGTTTTTTTCTAAAAATCGTAATATTTACGACACATTAGTAATAATGTGTGTTAAAATCATATTAGTATTCTACGGTTAAACCTATGTACAGTATACTGAAAATTTTGAGGGCAATCGCTATCAAATAGATCCACGAACCCTTGTTCAACTTGACATACACCAGCATGTTCAATTCCTGATAAAGTACTCCGATCAATGGCAAACACTCACCAACTACATCCACTTTACTGCAAAATACTATAGAAGACAAAGGGTTTTCACAATGGGGCTTAACTTTATCAACAAAATTGATAAAACAGCACAAATTATCAAACTGAGTAATCATTTAAAACTTCCAGAAGGAATCACGTAGATGATCTAGACCTAGAGGGTATATGTGTCCAGCACAGTCGTTTGTTGAAGTCACCATCACAACACAAATGGAGAACTGATGGGATGGGATCCAAAATAGAATAAACCATGGTAATAAGCACAAATGTTTGCAAACCTACCTTGACCATGCTAACCTCAATTCAAAATATATTACTCCGTATCTGCTTAGGTGTCTTTAGACCCAGTCCACATAATCACTTTGTTGTGATCAGTGTCTACAACGTTTAATGGATTGTCATAGACTACCAAGTTTAGTCCAGCTTTTCTATCCTGGTCCAAGACATAGAATTTTTTTAAATTCTTCTTTACAAAGAACTTTTTCGACTTGATAGACCTTGTACAGCTTGGCCACGTTAAATCGATGTTCTAAAAAGATGATGCATCGCTCCACTATTAATCCAACTATAATCAATCATCTACTTCTCCCATACAACGATGGAATACATCTACATATTTTAATAACCATGTAGCTCACGAAATACTAGGCATCGCTCCACTTGGAAGTAGCCCATATCTTCCTTTATTATTTTTATCTCGTCGGCCTTACTGGAATCTAGGAAAGAGCTGCTTATTGTCGATGCTACCACTAAAAATATCTAGATGAACAGCATCCGCTAATCTTTTTTGAACAAATGGTTAGATAAGTGAAAATACTCTCAGAGTACATTATCCTAGGGAATCTCATCATATTGACACCAATGAAAAAAGAGGATGAGGTCGTCATCAGAAGATTTAGAGTACAACTCATGGATTACGGTAGCCATTCACCATTGTTGTCAAAGGTAATAGTATAATACTATTATAACGCCTTACAGAGACTTTGAAACCCAAAGAACAAAGACCGTTCACCAAGAAGCAACAACTACTTCCCTGGCTATATGCCACGAACGACATTGAATTAATCTTCAAAGTTAAACGGGGTTGTTAAATCTGCAAGATAGAACCAACCATTAGATAACATCTGCCCAGAAACTCTGAGAGCTTAATTCAGGACTGGAGAAATCATTGATATTGCACAAATAAACCTTAAATATGCGATAGTAGTGACATCCCCACTGGCCACTGTCACATGACACACCCTATATAATTTTCTTTTAAATGCTCATTTAAAAATATACAAATTGACGTGTCCAAGTGTTTTTCCCAACCCGCCCTCTTTTATTCGTTATCGAATTTATTACATTTGGCTGTTCCACACTGTATAATTTTACTCTTTCCCTAATCGAATCAATAAGCTAATTGTAACTAAATTGTTTTGCTTTATCTAACTTTTTGTATTAAATTGTTATTACTTATAATTCTCAGTTTTTTGTTAGTTCAATCATTGTATGTGAATGTATAACGATAAAAAATACAAAACATTCAAGCTATTAGAGGAACTTTTAATATTCCGATCACACAAGGCTCTTAAGACAGCCAATCACCACTGTCTGAAAGAAGCGGTCATTCCGACTTTGCTCTTTTTCGAACATTGTTAGCCCTATAAATCCCTGTGTCATTTTTTCAAAAGATTATCTCGCTGTCCAAGAAAGCCACTTACAATCATACGACTTTTTATGAACAGATGGAACTTATGTTGTTCGTTCTTCTTTCTACTCGAATCGTAAAAATATAATAAAATTGAGATGGATCACAAACGTATTAAAAACTGCATTGTCTTTTTTTAGCGACTGAATACTTGCAGGTCGAAACATATGTTTCAGTAAAATTAGTCGGTAAAAAATTTAATTTTGTTGACACATGGTCTGTAAACTATTAAATTAACTGCCTATTCTGTAATACAAGGTCCGAAGAGTTAATAAATTAGAAATACTCAAGAAATAAATTGTGAGACCAGCAAAGATTGGATTTTACCGTAAATAAAAAATCGAATGCAAAATAAAGTAGGAGGAAAAAATTTTAATATTTCAATCTACCCACAAATAGGTAGAAAATTTAAATAATCCAAAAGGGCCTCCATAGAGGCACTGCATTTTTAGAAGTAAGGTAATAACTGAATGTGCTGTATACGAGGACAGTTTCACAAGTCAGTGATAAACGTTGATTATCAACGTCGTCAGGCCATATTCGAAAAAAGGTCCATAAAGAACAAGAAGATGAAAATAATCTGGAACCATCTAGAAATACCATAGAAGAGTCTAGAATGAGCATGTGAAAAGTTAAAAAAGCCGAACAGTTGACGTAAGTTTGGTTTTTGAGCTCTGTGTGAATTCTAGAGAATTGAGATAGTAAAAAAATAACAATCTTCTGAATCTTGTACAGTAGTAAAGGTACCTATCTACATCGTAGTTGGTGGATAAAGTAGCAATTATTTTCAAATTGGTAGGTATACTGGCGAATTGGAACAAAAAAGGCTTGAATATTTGTGGAATGAATTGTTATCTGATTAAGAAAATTGTGGTGAACTTGGCGATGTATATTTGTCAGATGGCTATTCCCCAAGCGGTAGGCGAGTGATAATTTCGAAAAAAGTTCCTCATATCCCAAAAAAAAACGTAGAAAAATTGATAAAAAGAAACAGTTTGTTGACAACAGTGGCGCTTCAACTAGCAGGCAAGGAATTATGATAATCACCAAGAATACACTGTGGAAACGATCTTTTCAATTTAAAGTGTCGTCAAGTTGATGCGATGTCCCTAAAAAATATTCCTTTTGTGCCTATAGATGTTGGTATTAGCAACACATTATAAGCAGATTCTCAGAAACTCCTTGTGACAGACGATGTTGTATATCACTCATGGTAAACGTAACTAATCAATACACAGAAAAATACGAAGGAAAAATCCTGTATGACGGAGTGGATTCCTGCCAATAATTTAAAAATGAAATTATTTTTGGTTTTTTTCATGGATGGGCTTAAGCACATTTCCCACGATTAGGTCTTATTGCAAGTTTTTCTCGAAAAAATAAACAAAAACTGCTGGACCAACATCAACGTGAGGCGTCCAGGGCCATAATGTCTTTATTCCTATAAGAGTACAGGTGTGCGACACATAAGGCAAAATAGAATAGTGACACACGCTTAATGTTTCATGGCCCTTAACGTGTTGAGAACGTTTTTGGATTTAAAGGATTTTGCATTATTCCGGTAATTAATGGAATACTGTTCACTAGTTTAGTCATCTCACCAGATCCATGTGAACAACTTGGAGAAAGTTCAAAATAGATTCATTAGATATAATTATGTCTTTTAAAATTGGAATGCCTGTGAAAACGAATACATATTAAGAAATAGGAGATTGTCTCAGTCTAAACAAACTTTCAGTTCGTATATCTTATAAGCTGATAGGAACGCGATGGAGTCAAAGTTGGGAGAAGATTTTTGGAAAAAAAGTCAACTTCTAAAATCAAATTTCTCTGTTATGAGCATTGGTTGCCATATTCCTTATAGGTCAACAGGAAATACGTAGTCATACTTTTGCAGATCCATTCCTTAGACATAATTATGGGAGGCTAGCTGCAATAAGCAGAATTTCATTCAGCGCGATCAGGTTGGATCTGGATTTTATCAACATTATCTTGTAAGTATTTGTATAGGATTAGGAATGCATTATTTTAATGTTGTAAATGTATTGTGATTAGTAATTTTTTTATTATATGGTTCACTGAATTTTTGTAATAATTGTTGGTTTTTTATGTTACTTTGAACATGTAAATATACCTAAGCTAATTTGTCTCTATTTTCAATTTTTTTTAATATTGGGTATTACATGTAAATAAATAGATAGTTTTGCAAGTTCCCTTAAATAAATATATTTAGTTTCGAACATTTCTAATAGAAGCAATCTTTTATTGTTATGAACAAAACTATGAAAAATTGGTGAAGCTTGAAATTTATCACACTAATGAATTTTTTTTTAAGAAATCAGTTGGGACGTTTCATTTATTGCCCATTACATCATACAATGTATTCCTGCTATCAAATACTCTTGCACAAACCTGTCCTGTAATGATTGAATGGGAGAATGGCAACAACCCGAAATTAAACTAGGAATATATTAAACTTCCACTGGCGTCGGAATCGCATTCTATTCTAAAAAAGAAACAAGTTTCGACGTTGGGGATTTTGTCGGCGTTTAATACTAAACGGATGTTCGCACCTCGAAAAGCGTACTAAATCCGTTCCCGGATTTGTAAACGAGTCCGCGCCTAAACACTTCTATGTATGACTGACCATTTATCATCCCTCACCCCCGGGTCCTTTACTTCACACCCTTAGACAGCCCTTGTTTCCACAGAATTTGCACTGCCACGGTCTCACTTTGGTATTCCTATATTACACGAAAAGATATCGTTTCTTTTTGTTTGTCTGCCTTCATGAAATTTGACAAAGAGGATAAACTGAAAAATACAATGCACGAAAGGATAACTTATACAAATGGAATTTAAATATTTTTGATAACAACCAAATACAATTAGAGGGTTACCAATCACTGATACACGACATGAAATAATTGAAATTGATGGGTTGAAACAAATAAGAAAAAGTTAATCTTATATTATTGTGGGCAGCCACTAACTTATATGACATCATAAATAGGTGAAAGTCAAAAATCAAGAAGAAAATTAAAAAATACGGAACCTACTAAGTTATATCTTTGAATAAACCCACTCCCCTACACTCAATAAATACAGTGTGGAAACCACTTATGGAACAAAATTATTTATGTCATTATTTTAGAAAATGTCGAGACACGTCAACTTTTGAATTGAGTAGTGCGCTATGTAAACATAAATTTAAATGTACAGGGTGGCAAATATGCCATAGTCGGTGTTGTTTTTTTAATGAAACACCCTGTATATTTGCATATTTTTGAAATCCTCTTAATGAACCGGTTCCAACAAACTAAATAATGTAATGTCAATTATGAATTATACAGGGTGAAATTTTAAAATTAATAATTTATTACACTTGAAATATTGGTACTTTTTTAAATTAGCTAAATATGGATTTATCAAAAATCTAAACTAACTAATTATTAGACGTATTTGTATATTAAACAAAACCTGCTACGCCCATGAATTTTATCATAAATACCTAAAAATAGCCTAAAAACGCCAATAATTAGACAAAATCGGTAAATAATGTGGATTGTTTTAAATCGGTAAATAATGCGGATTTTTTTCTATTCTGTCAGTTGTTGATGTGTTGACAGTTTATACTGGAAAAGTAAAATCTTTGTCAAACACTCTTTCCTTGTCGACATAACAATGAAATATTTAACTGAGACTCACCGAATTGAGATTTTATTGATGATCGGGTACGGGGATAACTGCAGAAGTCAATTTGAAGTGGCAAACTTATTTAATCACAGGTATACCGAATTGCCTGATATTTCACAAAGTACTGTGTCTAAAATTCATGCACAATTCAGAGAACTTGGACATGTCAAACCATTGAAAAGAAAACCACACTTCGTTGAAGATGATGTGAAAGTGGATATTTTGTTAAGTGTCGAAGAGAATCCAACTTCAAGTACACGTCAAATTGCCCGTGAAAATAATTTTAGTCACACAACTGTTCTAAGATGTCTTCATAAAGAAAAACTTCATCCATACAAATTAACTTTTGTGCAGGAGTTAACAGAAGACGATCCAGATCGTAGAATGGATTTCTGCGAAAGATTGATGAATAAGCTGAACAGAAATGAGATAGCTCTTGGTACCATTCTTTTTTCTGACGAATCAACATTCACATTGAATGGAGAGGTAATCCGACAAAACTGTAGATATTGGTCAGCAGAGAATACTAATTGGATGCGTGAGACACATACTCAGTACCCTCAAAAGGTGAACGTTTGGGCCGGTATCATAGACGACCATATTATTGGTCCTATATTTATAGATGGAAATTTGACAGCTGAAAAATATTTAAATATGCTTAGAAATGAAGTTATTCCTGCGTTGGCAAACTTATATCCCAACGCAATAGACACCCCATTATGCTTTAATGGTAAGAGCTTATTTAGATGAATTCTTCCCCAATAAATGGATTGGACGAAGAGGTACTATCGAGTGGCCAGCTAGATCGCCAGACCTTAGATTTTTTTCTGTGGGGCTATCTCAAGAACAAAGTATATGCAACACAACCAACTAGCATTGTAGACCTCAAAGACAGGATGACTACAGAAATACGGAATATTTCACCTCAAACTTTAAACAAAGTGAAGGAGGAGACTGTGCTATTGCCAACAACTAGGTGGAGAACTTTTTGAGCATTTATTTTAATGTATTAAAATCAAATACATCAGGTATTTTATGTATGTCAATAACTGTAAAAATAAAAATTTCACCCTGTATAATTCATAATTGACCATACATTATTTAGTTTGTTGGAATCGGTTCATTAAGAGGATTTCAAAAATATGCAAATATACAGGGTGTTCCATTAAAAAAAACAACACCAAACATGGCATACTTGCGTGAATCACATTTATGTTTACATAACGCACAACTCAATTCAAAAGTTTACGTGTCTCGGAATTGTTTATAATTTTCTAAAATAATGACAAAGAATTTTATTCCATAAGTGGTTTCAACACTGTATATTAATCGATATAAAAATATTGAATGTTGCCCAAATTAAACCCAACAAATTGCAAAGTACACATACCTTCATAATGAAATATGTAATTTCAAACCAATATTATTATCGATTGTTTTTTAATACAAGATAATGAAACATTTTGAAAAATGTTAGGGCAAAAATTACAAATTATTTTAAATAATCAGATATCAATAAATTGAATTATCTCGAACGTAATGCATACCAAACACTGAGAGCATTTTGGGTAAGATACACAGAAGACGTATGCAACAGCTCTAAGCTTAGCAATTTATATGGATCATGCCGATATTGCCAGTATAATAATTCAGAACAGTGTCCCTAAGCAACGAGAAATCGAAACCATTCCGATATATCGTGAATATTTACAGGGACGTTATATTATGATCCTGCAGCTAGAAACGAAACAAACCCTTGAAAATAAACTATTTTCAATTCGATTGGTGAATTTGTAAAGGATAATTTATTCCTAGGGCACGCCATTATCTCCACCAAGTCCAGCAAAAAAAGGCTCTGTAACTTCGTTGTGGATAAAGCTGGGAGCCTGAATTTTTAGTGCTCATGTAAATATTTCCACATTCTCAGCAAACAGAAGTTGGAAATTATCAAAAGAATAGACAAAGCCATTAAATGATTATTAAGCAATGAATAAAAATGCTGTGAACAAGGAGGCTGTTTCTAAGACAACTAAAACCAGAGTGCATCACTCCATCTACAGACCGTATAGAGGTGAGTCGTGGATTTTAAATGGCAGACAGAAGAGTAAGAATCAAGCAGCTGAGATGAAATACTTAAGAAGAGTGAAAGGAATAACAAGAAGAGCTCATATTAGAAACCAGAAACGTGGAACGGGGACACTTACAAGTTTTATTCGAGTTCATACAATCACTAATCCAAGACTTTCCGGAGTTTGCGCAGTCGAAATTGACTTAACAGGATGGTTCTGACGTCTGCACTCTGCAGTTTGGCGTTCGAGCTTATTTTAGAACAACCGTCTAGACCAGTCCCCAGTCTCGAGCAAGGAGGATTTTCGGATGCTCAAATCATTTGCAAAGGAGGAGGGTATGGGAGCTAAGGTCCCTAGAGTATCTTGATTCTTGATACACAATCCAAACCAAAGAAAAGTCAATTGTCAAATTAGTTAGGTCAGTTCATTTCTATAGACTATGACGGTGTTTTCAAACTCTGTCCAATTTCAAACAGTCCAAGAAAAGTTCTTAGGGCTGAATAAAGTACGCAGCTAGTTCTGTGCAATTCCTAGATTGGTTCACGGACTGCCCAGAAACAAAAACCCGAATAAAGCTACAGAGAATGGAGGAAACCGGAGGAGTAGTCAAAGCAAAGCGAAGTGAAAATAAAAGCCAAATGCAAGAATGGTGGAAATTCGTACATGGGTACTTCCCACACCATACCATATTGTAGAAGGATTTTTGGTTTGGTTTTTGGTACTGGGTACTGGATACTGGATCGGGTTCTTAACTTGATTACATACATATAAGCATGATGGCATTAAGGCAGATTAAATTCATGTGATATGAAATTGTTACCCTTTAGCAAAGTTGGAACTAATTATAATAAACTTAATGATAAGTTTGGAGACGATATAAAGTAGGTATCTTTGTGTACGTTTATTCAGTCAAGCGTCTCAGCATAAAATAAAATTTGAATTTCAGCTATTGATTCTATGATTTAACACGTATTTCAGTAGATTTTACCCGTTTTTATAATAAACTAACGGCTGGAGCCATTTGTGGCAAACCCTCATAATCGGAAGTAATTCCTCCATCTAGTAGGGTGAAACGTGAATTTGAAATAAACTTGACTGTGATGAAAACCGCATCAATTTTAGCTTAGCAATTTTTGAATAAGATAAATTTTATAATATTAATAATAATTCATAAATCTCCTGAATTGGAAAAAAACTCGCAGTGATATATTTTATTTGTATGAATATGAACTTGAAGGATTTTTAGTGAGAGAGAAATGGTGATGATGATTTATTTACTCCAAAACTACAGCAATTTCATACATAAATTTGAAAACATGAACATTCAACGTTTTAATTAAAACTAAACGATTATTGAGACAAGTGACACCTGGGAGTAGTTATTTTTCGTAGTGAAAATAAATGGACAGAGTCACAAATCGAAAAATAATGACGTACGGGGGGAAATATCCATGTTAGTTGTTTAGGCTTAGGTTAAAAATGAGCAATGCCAAAAGATAAGTTTGGTAAGAAATATCCCACTGGGTGGATCAAATATCTAAGATCAACTTTTTTGGATTACTTTGTAGTCGTATACATTCTTAAATTAAGTAGGTACTATATTTTTAATACGAAATAAAATGCAATAAACATGCTTATATCACCGAGCTCTCTGTGACCTACAACGTCGTTCGGATGAGTATCTCATCCGGCTGCCAGTGCTGTGCTGCGATCCAATCAAAGTGCCAGTGGTGAATTTGCGAATAAAATTATTTATTACAGCTTATATTTTTACGGGGTTTTGGTATTATTTTTATAGTTTATAAGCATTTTTTCGCAATGGATACCATTAAAAAGAAGAAAACGGGTAGTGTGTGTGTAGTTCGTGGATGTAACAATAAATATTATAATTGTGATGAAAATTTTTACCGTTTTCCAAAGGATTCATAAGAGTGAGATACTGTTTGTATTTTCATACGAAAAATATAATACTTTATTATTTGTTCTTCATATTACATTTATGAGCCTTAGTTTCATGCATTGATTTAATATGTTGTTTTTGTTTCAAAGCTAAAGTTTGGCTCGAAGCATGCGATAGGCCTGACTTGATGCCAAAAATAGAAACTCTATACAATAGTAGGCATCGTTTATGTGGTGCTCATTTTGAACCAGACATGATTATGCAACCACATAAAAGAAAACTTCTTTTAAAAAAGGCCATTCCAACAATATTTCTTTCATCAAATACTGCAATGCTTAAAGACTTTCAGACAAATGATTTATTGGAAAAGAATTTTGTTCGCTACTTTTGTGGTTATTTAATTAAAAAATGTTCGGAAATTCATACATGCAGCGTATGTTAGACGTATTCACAAGCGTATCAGAATTTAGGCGATTCGTCTTTATACTGTTACCTTAGAGCTTATGAAAATACGAATAAGGATACTTTTGGAAACTTGAATATGCCGCATGAACATTTTGTACAATACATCTCATTATTAGAAACATTATTCCAAATGAATTTTGAGAAAGTTGCTACGGAAGATAATACCTATTGTTGAATAAAACTTTTCATCGGGGTACGACTATATTACACATTATTTGTCAATAAAAATTTTAAAAATCATAACAAAATGAAAATTGTAATATGGAAAAACCAATAAATATTTTGTATAAGACTATTGTTTTATTCACTCATCAGTGTACTGTTCTACAATATTTAAGAAAAAACATTTAACACGCTCAAGTCATTTTAAAACTTATGCCACCTACGCCTATGGTAAAATGAATCGTAAAGCGATCCGTTCAAGGTCATCAAAAGCTCTGGGAATTTATAAATGAAATTTATAAGAGTTATACTACTGGTTCGTTTCTATACTGTGCTTATATCACACAATGGCTCCGTAGCAAAAAAGATACCTTTAATACTACGCGGAGTAGTTATGGAAATTAAGGAAGAGAGAACTATTTTGGGGTATATTATTTGACTTAAAACTGACTTGGTGCCGACATTTGGAAAAAGCAATAAAGAAAGTGGAGATCTCGAGGCTAAAACCTGACATACTTTATTGACTATGCAACAAGTTGGTTATAACGATATCTAGAAAGGAACAAAACGATAACGACCTATCAGTTGTTACGAAACATCAACGAGTATAAACGAGTCGAAATCACTTCGTGAGGCTCTCTGGTTTTTCCTCTACCAATATTAAGCTTTTTGAACTTAATCGGAACCCAAGAACCCATTTTTATGTTGCAATAGAGGGGAATTTAAACCTTCTTCCTCTTCCGGGTTGAGGTAGACAGTACTTACTTTCTGGAGTTGACATCTCTATGTCCTTTGACACACAATTTAATTGAAGCCCACTCTGTATAACTGACAAAATTCCATAGTTACTATTGTAATTATTCCGTAATCCTATTCATATAACTTCATTGTAGGTAGGGAAATGTTAATTTTCGTGTACCATTTAAATTTTCAATCAATATTTCACACAATCTGCATTTATGTTAGAAAATTCTACCAATTGTAATTCCAACATAAGTTCAGCGATAATTTAGATAAAGTTATTCCCATCTCATAGATCTAGGTTGAATTAACGAGCATAGTTGAAGCTTACATGAGAATTGTAAGCAATCCATTATTTGAAAATCTATATCTATAGTTAGATAGTAATCTAAGAGGTGTTAGTGAGGAATTACCTGTAATTCTCAAAGGCTTTAACTGGAAAATGTGATTATTGCCACTAATTTTTGTGCAATAAAAATAAATTATACGAAATAGAAGAAAAAGTATTTATATTCAAAGTTACAGTTACCTAATAACTGTGCAACATTCTGTGCTCATAAATTGTTTTGAACAAAAGGAAACTACCTAGTGCCTGAAAATCAAGAAATATTTTTGATTGGAATATCCAACTGTGAATGTACCTTAAGAAAATTTTACAATCTTTCACAGATTCGAAATATTTTTATTGACTAACTTAATGAGAGAAGTGTCTGTTAGGGGAAAATTAAATAATTCTTGATAACGGCAAAAAGAACGCAACCAAAACATTAAAAATAAATTATCCCGATGTAGGTTTTGCCTTGTCCAATTAAATCAATTGACTAGTTCGGCACCACCAGGGCTTCAAGTCATCCGCGTTAAGCATTTAGGCTTTTAGTGCTCTTGGTCGTACCGTTTATGTAAAGAGATCAGTAGCCTTTAACAGGCTCAACAGACTTTTAATTATGAGGGTTGTGATGTCAAAACTGAGATCTTATTATCATTAATTTTTTTAAATGAGAAAGTTTAAAGTTAGAAAGAATGGTCACATTATTGATAACATCGATGGAAGAATCTCTCTAAAATTAATAAGCAATATGTGGATGACTACGGACCTGTGATTCAATAAATTGAGCTGTCGTCTCCTTACAAGTAATTTATCCCATTGTCTACGCTTATGATTCTCTCGTCGACCACTGTTTGATGTGGATTATGTCGGTTTAAGAGGTTTAAAGTTTTGTACATACGCCACACGGACAGTAAATTTGTCAAGAGAGGCGCATAGGTGACAAAGTACCTAACATTAGTATTTGAAAATAAAATAAAATATATTGTGTTCCATATCTGCTTGATAAATCCAGCTCCATTTACATATTTATCTAAATAAAATTGTTTTCTACCCATGAATTTTGTATTTGTTTATTGTTAAAATTATTCAATTTAACTCCACATACAGAGCATTTAAATGAAAGTATCCACAATAATGTATAGGGTGTTCCATTGAAAAAATTGGGAGGGGTGACCATAGGGGGAAAGGGTTAAAGATATTATGCCTACATATGAGCAAAAAGACGTCCCCCTTCATATGATTTTTGACGTGTTTTTTCATTTTTTCATATTCGCCTTCAGAATTATGTGTGGGGGATAGTTTTCATTGAAATACTCTGTATATTGCTCCTTATTTTACAAACATTGGAAATCTGCCAACAAGGCAACAGCGAGAATCTGTGAATATTTCACAAGATAATTTTCAGAATGGAACTTGAGCTAATTTAGAATTTTAGCCGATCTGAGCTCGAAACTGAACTGAAGATCGCCCCTTGAAAATCTCAAACGACTGTTCTTAAATGTTAACTGTGCCACTTAGTGTTTATAACAGATTTAATTAATTAATTCAGACGTTCTTACAGCCTTTTCGTAATCTTATAGCCAGTTATTACTTTGTAAGTATAATAACTGCAACACTACTTGACAATCTGAGAATTAATATCTTCATAAAATGCCCCCTGGTGCGGTACGCCGTTCGCCTGTCACCCTTATAAGAGATTATGCCCTCATAATGCCCTTCCTTGCTGTGTTTCTCCATTCAATAATGTTACCTGTAGATTTTTTGGTACTTAAGGTATTAACTTATATTAAGGAACATTTTTCAAACTTTTATCAAAGTATATTTATAGTACAGAAAAAATAAACATGAATAAATTGCTATATTATCAACATCACTGATAATCCTTGTTAACATATATTCAATCATAATATAATAGAATAATCCGGAAATTACATGAGCATTTACAGGGTGAGGCTAAATCTCTTGAGCTATAGGACAGTTTTTATCAGTCATTTGGCACATATATCAAAGAGTAATTACGATTTCAGGAATTACCGGATAAAATCAATAAATAATAAATGCCGCAACAGAAATATAACCTATTTCACTGGTTTCACAAATCACATTATTTGCATCATCAGTATAAATTAAAGAAATGGAAATTGATATAAATAAACAAGTATCTCAGATACCTTATTTTTATATGTAACATAGGATATGTCATATAAAAAGAATCAATAGCAATGAAGAATGACAGATACGTAAAAATTTAATGGTTTTACAAAGTGAGGTGATGATTTGATCCAATTATGTTTTGCATAATTTGATTATCTTATCATTGTATCCATTTGCCATTGAAATTTGTTTTATTATTTGAATTTTTCTTCCAAATTTTCAAAAACATTAGAATTAGAAAACGTAACGGTTTATATGCTGCAAGTTTATGTGAATTAGGATGGTTTGAGTGGAATAGTTTTGTAATTTTAATTTAGTTTACAGACATACTCAATATCTGGCAACAGTGCAGATTTAAAGTAGATCACCAGTGAAAATCAAAGTAAATAGCTCACTCCGTTCTACAGTTATAAATCCTGATAGCTTTTCCCCACGTCATGTGAAAAACTAAAACTTATGAAATAAAAAATACAATTGGGCAAATTTTATAAATTTTTTTTTTAATTGTCAGTAATCAATTACGTCTCTAGCAGTGGATCTACGTATCTGAATAATATCGAGGTCACTTTTATCATAAAAATTTTTGAACTACAAACGGAGAGCCATTCTTATTGGTACACCCGGTACATCTAGAATGCATCAAATAAATTGTCGACTTTCCCAATATTTGTTCATCAGTGGAAACATGCCAATAAATATTGAGACTGATATCGACAACACATTTGGTAGCTAAATTATGTTTTAAAGCGACCATTACACACACTTCACTAGCACTCAGTGGTCCGATTGTGGGATATCTAGTAATAATATTTAAATACGATTTTCTAATATGTTAATACCATATGTTGCATCCTTCTATCTGTCATGTTGCTTTTCACAAGTCAGATTAAACTTAATCCATACGTGTAGTGGAAATGAATACCCAACAGGTGGGTTCATCAGTAGCCTAATCTAAATTAAGTCGAATTAGTTGTTAGTGGAATCACTTGGGCCTGTCACGTTATATCTATCACTTTGTTTGAACTATTATTGAGAATCATATCACGGAACGATTACAGGTGCTAATAGATATTTTTCGTGCGCACCAACAGAAAATTCCACACGTTTATCAAATTTTGATTGACCTTAATAAAATGCAAATGATATATCAGCTTAATAAGCTTAATACCAAACTATATGATTTTAAGCTCGGCTTAAAAAAAATTAATTAATTTACTTAATACGTCTTAACAAGTTAAAGTCTAAAATCTTTCTGAAAATAAAAATATATGTATAGTCTTATAAATGCTTTATTTAATAGAAAAACTCTGGGATTGTTTAGATTTTGATTCTTTTTTGTGGCTCAATGCGAGAGGAATAATTCTCAACCTGTAGTTAGTTTTTGGTTTCTGTATATCATTGAGTGGTATGAATAAAAACGAAGTACATGCTAATACTAGAAATATTAGCATTTTCTAAAAAGTAGGTACATCAAAACTAAGAAGAAACTATATTTTAAAGTAAATACTTTTAATTTTTCCGGAAGTTACTATACTCTTGTGAAAATGACTGAAGTATTTACTGCAATTTGAAGTAGCGACTTCTTACAGCAGATACTTCGATTTCAAGAAGAAATTGTAGTATTTGCTAAACGTTAGCGAAGTTGGTATAATAGCAGCTTCTTGAGAATTCTACGGTTAGATTTGTTTGAAAATGGAGGGAATACGCAGAAGAAAAATATACAGTGCATAAATATTGGTTAAGGGCTGTATCTTTTGCAGACTTGATAGCAGGTGTCATTTTTTTATCCAGCAGTATCTTGAAATCTTTTAGCATTATAACAAATGCTAATTCTATATCATCATTAAGGGACTTTTCTTGCTGGGACATTTCTTCATCTGAAGACATTTTACACAATCACGAGCACACTTTATTACTTTCAATAATTTAATTGACAACCAAGAAAAATAGCAAATAATATATCGGGTAGTTTCGAGGGTAGTCTCGATAATTTTGTATAACAGCAACGATGGAACAGAAAATCTAATGAACTGGTCATGACTTGCTCCCCGATCAGAAGTAGTGGGAGATGCTGCACATGTCGAAGCATATACTACGGGCTAAAAGTACATACTACAAGCAGTGTAGTAAATACTTCAACGTTAAGCAGATTCTACCGGAACTGACCAGATGCTTCATGATGGAGCAGATACTTTGAAGTAGATCCTTAAATTTGTAGTATTAGCATGTACATCGTTTTTATTCATACGAATAAGTGACCGTGAAGTTTTTTGCTTTAATAATAAGTTTTCTTTATGAATTTGTTTTTAATGGTCTTTCCTTTTTTTTCATACAATATATCCATTTATATGTAACGATAGAAAATATATCGCTATCTTTTCGAAATTTACGTGAGCGCCATTGTTGTATTCTGCCTTGAAGAAAATGTGGAGCTTGCAAAATGCTGCGTGACGTTGCGCAACAAAATTTTTCAGCTAGTGGTTAAACGTTAATGTTTGAGATTGTTAAGGCATTTGCACAACGGCGTACTGGACGTTTAGTACGTTTTTGTCAAAATAAATGGCTGCCCATGCTATCGAATGAGACGGTTCACACCGCGCGTCCAGAACGTTACGAACGTCCTTGACGTCCGCGACGGTTTTCGGAGGATTGCTTGGCGAGTGATTTTCTACAAACGTCCAGCGTCCAGCCCGTCCACGGCCTAGCGCATGCGCCATGGTCACTTCAGAACCGCGTGCTCCGATGCCCTCATTTCTGCAAAACACCGCGCCATCTCAATGTGTTTGTTGTTGTTGGTGTTTTGTGCGTTTGTACCATAGATGCGTTGTTGGAGGAAGTTCGTGATCACCTCTTCCGTTTTTTATTTATGGGATGTATCCATTTACTTCTTTCTGTTAACGAATATAATAATAATAAGTCGTCATCACTATCACTACTCGACTCGTTCATCCACGGAACAGAAAACCTGGTCTCACACCAAGGAACTGGCGGAAAAGACATATTTGCACTGACTGATATTCATGAGCGAACAAGTGGACGTTTGGTACGTTGCTGTGCGGTGTGAAGGGGGGGCGTACCGGACGTCCGAAACGTTCCAAACGTCCAGGACGTTCAGTACGCCGGTGTGCAAAGGCCTTTAATCGTCCTTTTAATATACGTAGGTACTAGTTAGACTCCGTTTCACGTAAGAAGAGCCCACTTTAAGTTGCAGTAATATGCGCGAACTTGTTGTCAACACCAGCGCTATATTGTAAAATTGACATTCGACATTTTGGTGTCTTCTTCAGTCCGAGATTAGTCTCTTTGAGCTCGCGGACGGAGAGCATATACGTTGTACTGATGACGCACAAATACGCCGAAGCCGGTCTACAAGTTATGTTGTTCCTTCTAATTTCAAACCAGAATGGTTAGTGTTAAATATCTTGCAGATATACCAGCACCGTTTGACTTTGAAGTGTATAATTTAATATACGTCGGTGCCTATAGCCCTGGAAGTAGTTGTTGCTTCTTAGTTGAAAGGTTACTGTCTTTGAAAAATATTTTATCTACGACCCCCCTGTAATCAGTCAATAACACACAGTCGGCATCAATGTAATGATGTCTATTACGCACGGTAAAAAAAACGCACAGCTGTAAAGTAAATCGCACGGCTTTCCTAGCAACATCTTAGCAACTGTCAATAGACGTCACCATTTTATTCATGCCACGTTTTACTATGAAAAGCCCAAAGGGCTAAGTATGTATTGATTATAATTGAAAAATGGACTTTTGATTATCAACAATATAATATTAATAATGATTAAACGTTAGTTCTTTAATGTGCTTCTTTCATTGGTAATAGAGTAATAGAGATGGAGATGAAAGTTTACCAAGCACCTCTAATAATGTAACTGTTGTTTCTTATGCTTCAACAAGCGAAGGAAGCGATTTATGATTTGTGTTTAATAACTGTACTGTTACTATAAACAATTATTATAATAACTAATATTATGGAATTAAATGTTATGCAATAAAATTATTAAAAATATCTATTGTTGATGTTGTTGAAGGATTATTAATAATAAGATTATAAATACAAATACAAGTAGGTCGTAGGTATAGTATAGTACGTAACTCGTGTTGTGAAGCATTTTACGCACGCACCGAATTACGCACTCGCAGCTATGCGGCATCGTAACGTAAAATGCTTCTTACCACACACGTTACGTAATATTCTATTTCAAAACTTATAAAGCGTTAGAATAATTATTATTCTGCGATATCTCCCGGATTATTTTTAATTTTATCACAATAAAATCTAATCCTATCTGTCAACTCATTTTGTGTTTACACAGGCCTGTGTCTTGTACACTAGTAATAAATAAAGTTTACCTACGACCCCCCCTGTAATCAGTATCAATCAATCAATCAATAACACACAGTCGGTATCAATGTAATGACGTCTATTACGCACTGTAAAAAAAAACGCACAACTGTAAAATAAATCGCACGGCTTCCCTAGCAACATCTTAGCAACTGTCAATAGACGTCTCCATTTTATTCAAAATTTACTTTTTGAAAACATTAGATATGGCCACGTTTAACTATGAAAAGCCCAAAGGGGTATATGTATTGATTATAATTGAAAAATGGACTTTCGATTATCAACAATATAATAATAATGATTAAACGTTAGTTCTTTACTGTGCTTCTTTCATTGGTAATAGAGTAATAGAGATGGAGTTTACCAAGCACCTCTAATTATGTAACTGTTATTTCTTATGCTTCTTATGAAAAATACAAGTACAAGTAAGTCGTAGGTAAAGTATAGTACGTAACTCGTGTTGTAGAGCATTTTACGCACTCACGGAATTACGCACTTGCGCTACGCGGCATCGTGCGTAACTTTTCCATTCGTGCGTAAAATGCTCCTTACCACACACGTTACGTAATATACTATTATATAAGTATTTTTTCTCTTATTTTTCGGGAATCAAACCACAATAATGTTTTTTTATTTCGACGTTTCGGTAGCGTTCCAGTTACTGTTGTCAAGATTAACTAGTGATAAAATAATTTTTGGTCCCTATCTGACACAACGAAAAAAATATGACAACTAGACAATCAATAATATTTTGAAGTTTAAGACTACAAAACTTTGTTGTCAAATTTTATTAAGGTCCATTCATTGTAGATCACATCTCTGGTAAAATGTGAAATAAAAAACGCGCTTTATTAACAACACTTCCAAAATAAGCTTAAAAAAGCGCTATCCCAATAAAAACCGTTCCTGGAACGAGCACTTCACTGGATTCCATTTCTAGTAGACCATCATATCTTTGGAATGTCATAAAATAAAATATTTTATTTCACATTTTACCAGAGATGTGATCCACTATGAATGGACCTTAATAAAATTTGACAACAAAGTTTTGTATTCTTAAACTTCAAAATATTATTGATTGTGTAGTTGTCATATTTTTTTCGTTGTGTCAGATAAGGACCGAAAATTATTTTATTATTACTTAATCTTGACAAAGGTAGCTGGAACGCTACCGAAACGTCAAAATAAAAAAATAAAAAACATTATTATGGTTTGATTCCCAAAAAATAAGAGAAAAAATAATAAATAATGCCACAAGGAACTTACAGAAGATATTTATATAAGTACTTTATTTATTACTATAGCCATATAGCACACTAAGTTTATATAAGTACTTAGTGTGCTATATGGCGGAATTCGGAATAAAGGACCTTCAATTTGAGCTGTTAAACGAATCTCTTTACATTTAAAATTGACATTCTGCGCCAATGATGTAGATCATCAGATAAATCGAACGGCTCCAAAAGTACAATAATTTGATTATCGAGCACAGAGCCGTAGTAAGCCACACACTGATAAAATTGATCGTTTTTTTTCAAATAAATGAGTTATTTGTTCAATATTTATTGGTATTAAATAAACATTATTCAAATCAACAGAAATGTATTTGTATAAAATACCTTGAATTATTTGTTTTTTTGTAAATTTATTTGAATTATA